>JAJAGP010002795.1:21651-71832 GCA_025084515.1 Ancistrus triradiatus
GCATTCATTCATTCATTTTCGAAGCGGATTTCAAACACAACGCTATCAGTCACGCAGTACAACATGGACATAGAGCAGCTGTGAGAGAATTCAACATTAACGAATCAATGATACGGAAGTGGAGGAAGCAAGAAGACGCCCTGCGCCAGGTAAAGACCAAACTGAGCTTCCGACGGAACTTAAGAGTTTTGTTTCATTTCATGCGCCTTATAACCCGGTGCGCTTTATGTATGAAAATAGATCCGTTAGCAGCCGATCGTGGATATTGCGTCTTATAATCCGGTGCGCTTTATGGTCCGAAAAATACGTTACTTGCCTTCCTCTCAATACTACATGCATGCTTTTGCACAACCACTTCTAAATAAAATTAAAAAAAACAACTAAATGAATAAACCAGTGAAAAGGATTAACATTTTTCCTGCACCTTTCACAGGTTTAGCAATTTAGGATTATGTTATATAACTGCCTCAGCCCTAAATCTCCCGACCCACACAGCCTGCTTTCTCTCCTTCTAGAAAAACCCTTGGGAAAGAAAAATCCTGCATCTTTTAGGATGAAAGTATCATAAGAACTAAGAAAACTGAAGAATGTGAGGTTTCTTTTTCTCTGGAATTCAGTCTGGCTTAGTACTCTCCAGACTAACATAGAGACTGATTTCCTCCTGCGTGGGCTTGATGAATAGCTTTCAGCCTGCCTTGCGCCTTCTTAAATTCCCCCAATACTGCCGCATTGTTTACTTAAACCTGTTTCCAATTAAGCCTTTCTCAGGCTTTTACCCCTTAACATCATGCTAGGATTTCTACCATTTCTTATGCAATCTTAGAAAACAGAGGTGTCATTAAAAGGCCAAGAACAAGGCATTTTTGTTCTAAGGGTCTATATCCATAAACAATGCAAGCACAAACATTTGAGCTTTTTGTCCTTTATAGCAAACCGTGTACGGTGCTTTTGATAAACAGGGTGAAAGGATGGCACACATTTTTATCAGTGTTTTTGCAAGGCTTAAAATGATGTTGGACGTATATTTGTGGCTAAAACAGCAGTCATCTGGGAAAGCTACTCACTGCATTAGGAACATGAGTTTGAAGTAAGGGATTTGTGCAAGCCACTCAAGTTCTTTCACAACAAAAAGATTTATTGTACAGACCTTGTTGTTGCATGATGAAAGAGGAAATGGCTTTCCCAAAATATTGAGACAGAGTTGAAAGTGCATAATTATCTAGACTATCACTGTATGCTGAAGACTTCACTGGAATGAAACAGTTCACCTCTACTATTCCTCCTCCACCAGACTTTACAGTTGGCATTCAGGAAGATAGCTCTTTCCTGGCATCAGCCAAACACAGCTTAATTCATAAGACTACCACATGGTGAAGCGTGATATTTTTTACTGCTGCAATGGCTTTACATCATTCTAGCTGACATCAACATTGTGCATGGTGTATGGCCCTAGAAAAACATCCATTTTAATTACCTCTTTTGATTTGTAATCAACTTCTTTCAGATTTACCATACAGATCACACTGTATGTTTTTAAAAAGTACAACCTCAAATTAGAAAAAGTTGAGACAGTATGGAAAATGCATTTCATTTGTTAATAAACATCCATTCCTGCATTTCAGGTCTGCAACACATTCCAAAAAAAGTTGGGACAGGGAAAATTTAGGGCTAGTAATGAGGTTAAAAAAACACCTAAACAATGATGTGATTCCAAACAGGTAGTCACAACAGGTGGCTATAGTCCTGGTTTGGTACAAAATCAGTATCCATGAAAGGCTGACTCTTTGAGGAGTAAGATGGGTTAGAGGATCTCCAGTTTTTCAACAAATATGTGAGAAAATGATTGAAATGTTTAAAAACAATATTCCTCAAAGAAAGATTGGAAGGCATTTACATATGTCAGTCCTAACATTTTCTGATTTAGCTTGTTTTGCATTATCTTCTTGAAAAATGCATGGACGTCCCTGGAAAAGATGCCAGCTTCTTTTTTGCACAGTAGCGTTTGAAGTGGCATTTGTGAATGTAACTCCGTATTGTAGTGCTTGATAGAGGTTTGATAAAGTCATCCCTTGCCCGTGTGGTTCTATCAGCTATTGATGAATGCCGGTTCTTGATGCTCCACAAGACTTCTGAACGTGTCCTGTGGCATCTGGTACCAAGATGTTAGCAGCAGATCCTTTAAGCCCTGTTAATTGTAAAGTGGGGCTTCCATGGATCAGACTTGTTTGTCCAGGACATCCCAAAGATGCTCGATCAGATTGAGATCTGGGAAATCTGGAGGCAAAGCCAGCACCTTAAACTCTTTGTCATGTTCCTCAAACCATTTCTGAACAGTTTCTGTAGCATAGCAGGGAGACCACTGCCGTTACAGAAATCCTGCTGCCGTGAAGGGGTGTACTTACTTGATTAGGTTGGCGGTACAGGTATGCGTGACTGAGGTTGGACTTATCTGTATGCTAATTACTAAGCTCCATGGATGTCCGGGTTTAATATCTGATTTCTCATTTTCATGTTTCAAATCTGCATTCAGTTGATCATGGAGTGGCTGCACCATGGAAACACAATACAGGATGCTCCTGATGAACTTTTGTGGTGCTGACGTTGCTAATGCTGGGAAATATGACCTCAAATCAATGGCATGGATAATTGAACAATTTACCTCGATTGCGATTAATGAACGATTATTTTGTTTTGGGTGGGGTTTTGTTGTTGTTGTTTGCCCTCATAGTTCACTGACAAGGTTTGTACAGTACATAAGCTTAACTATGAAAACTGGGATATTTTTCAAATGAAAGAGTACATATTGTTGTCATTTTAATATAACCAAGGAAACACACAGCTGAATTATTTATGGTTATTTCAATAGTAGGATGTGGCATCGGTTATTTCTTTCTATCTTCTTGAATCTTTTTCGCATTGTGTAGCATTTGTAAGCACACAGTAGGAAACATATTTAGAGATTTTTTTTTTAAGTATTAACAGAATTTTAAATAAGACAACCAAAATAATTGCCAGCTATAGTCAGCTAATGGTTCTGAATGTCGGTTTCGATTAACTTTTGATTAATTGCTATTAATAGCTCGACAACTAACTTATTTCACCATCTACAAACTAACCATTGTGCAGAATATGAAGATTAGGACATACTTCAGGAGTCAGCTGTCCACGACAGGCTTAAACCAGCCAAGGTACCAGTACAAAAACACACTCAGGAAACCTTAGCGGAATCATTCTGCAAACAAAGTGCCTTACAACAAGAAAAGCAACAGATGGCAAGGCATAACAAATGCTGTCACCAGTTACATCACGAAAGACACAGTGCCAGTTTAGGCGGCAACTTTTGAATACTTTAGACCTAATATATACACCGCCAAAGTACCATCTAATTATTGTTGATGAAATCCCAGAAAATATGGATATATAATTTTTTTCAATATCACACCTACTATATACTGAGTGCTGAGATACTGTGGACAGGCAAGTTTAGGTTCTGTACGCTTTAGAAGTCAGCAGTCTGGTTCTGTGAGCTTATGTAGCCAACTGATTTGTGAATGACCTGAACAGATGACCAGGGCAGCTCTTGCAGAGCAGAAAGTCAGTGGACCAAGTGAAGATGGAATTCTATTACAGTGACATGCTGAAAGTCTGTGTGATCAAATACTGTGTGATCACTTCTGCTGCCAGTGTTTGTTTATGGAAATTGTATTGCTACAATCTTGTTTTTCTGCAACTGGTAACAATGGGCGTTGCCGAAATGGCCATACCGGCTAATAAATCAAGTAAATAAAGCAGTATTTGTGTTGAAAGATGTCAGAAAAAGGTTTCAGAGGACATGAACCAATGAGTATCCACTCACAGGTGCTTTGTGCTTGTACTTTTAACTAGTTGGTGACCCTCCAGCTACAGGCTTATGGTCTTCGCATTTTCTTCTACTGACGCTCTACCTTTAAACAAACCAAATGTAAGGTGAGGTCCAAATTTGATTTTTGTAATTTACATCCAATGTGCAGTAGACCCAAAGTAAATGCAAGTCAGTGGAACTGGCCTGGAAACTGTCATCAGGAAACCTTAGGGAAACCGAATTTCCATCTATTGATTCTGAATCACATTTTTGCAATCACATCAACTTCTGGCACACAGACAGTTCCAAAACAGAGCATAATGGTATGACTGAGAAAAAACGTTCTCTATTTATATTTATACATTTGGCAGGTCATTTTTTCCAAAGCAATCTGCAAGCAGCGAAGAAAACGATCCAGGGATCCATAGCCCAGTCGCAGGATCTCATAATCAATTGGTCATTAAAATACCATACAACTTTACCTATATAAATATAAATACTATATAAATTCTAATTGCTGGCAGAAAATTGTTACTCTGTCAAGAGATTAAGAGGTCTAAGACCTAAACCCTCATGTAGAGTGGGCAAGGTTTTTACTCTGCATGTGAGAGCCATTAGATGGGATGGTGGAGGATAGAGACAGTTCAGAGGCACTTCTCACAATCAACTGAAAATGAAGAGGGGGAGGAACTATCAAGTGGACTTTTTTTTTTTTTACAAAATCTGACACTAAGCAGAAAGACATTATCTCTAAGTTTGCCACTCATCGGTTGTGGCTGGAGGCAGCAACATTAGCAGCCTTTTTTAATCTTCTTAAAATGAAGCATGCTAAGCAGTATTACGAAAGCCAAAATTGGTGCACCGCCTTCAGTGGTGAAACAGGGTCAGGTGTTGAAAGTAATTCTATTATTTTAGAGTCACCCAACTTTCAGAAAGGTTTGGCTGTATCTTGAGCTGAAGAGCTTCTGTATAGAAATACGGGTATATAACAAATGCCATTGCGTCTTATATCTGTAATGGCATGGTGAAAAAAAAAAAAAAGGGAGGGGTTCAGGAAACAGATCAATACCCAAGGTATATAATATCAGGATACAGATCTTAGCTATTTAAGAGATCCCATATTTAAATGGTAAATGCCATTACATGTTTAAAACTACACAACATTTACTATTCATTTGCCATATCTAGGGTTGTTCCTGCCTTGTAGTTATTTTATACCAGTTTCTTCCAAGTTTGTTAGGTTGTGATATACGCATATACTTTTACTGTGATACAGAATACCATGCTAGAGGATTTTGCCATATTGCCCACCCTATTAGGACTGGACAATCCACCAGTCTTACCGAGTACAACCTTGGAAGAGATGGAAGTACCAAACTATTGTATCAAACCTGTAGGATTGCCCTGAGTTTAAAAAAACACCCATTCTTTACAGTATAATATCTCTATAAGGGAATACTATCTGACACCAGATACTCATCCAATACATTCCAGCCTGGAACAGGACTCTGTGGGCTAGTTAAACTGGTTTGATAGTGCCATACTTTACAATAGTATTGTTCACATGGCCAGGCTGTAAAGAGTCGGCCAGCATCACATACATTCTCAACTTAGAAAGTTAAAAAATGGGTCAAAGCCTATCTGAGGCCGGTGCCATCCCAATAACTGTAGTCAGAATGGCACTGGTACATACACATCTTAAAAACAAAAACAAGACATTCTGGAGATGTCTGACCCACAACAGTCATATACCACAGAGCAAGAAAGGTTTTTCCCCTTGAATAAATGTTGAACGTGGCAGTGCACCAAAATGTTTTCACATTAACTCTAGTGGTTTGCAACCATACGGACAGTGTGGAACCACAGGAATACTTGTGAGGTTAACCAAATATGAGTTACCTCCACCATGCAACAAACACAACATCGTACAGTCAATCCACATCAGGCATGTTTTAGAACCACTACTTAAGACCGAATCTCATCTGAGAAAGAGAACAATGAGAGACTGGTTGAGTTCGGACATCTTCTAGTTTTGACATCAGTCAGCAGGAGCCGGCATACAAGCTCCAGCCGGGGCTGATGGCATTGATTACTGTTTCCCAGCAGGGAGTGAAGCCAGATCAAGTATGGCACACACAGATCTTCCCTGTGTGGAACTTCCCTTCCTCTGCTGGGGGTCAAATCATCCTGTCTGATGTTTCAGTGTGTCTTCTTGGCTTTTCGGGAAACCCAATGTAGTGTCAAATCATTCAGAGGGTCTGGATGTGAGCTAGGACTTTGGATTAAGCCCTCATATAATAAAGAGACAAAAATACAAGGTGATGTACACATCCATAGTGTCACAGTTTCCCATAGATTTATGGAATATAATTAATGAATGTAAATCAAGCGTAACCTGACAAATTACAGCACCCCCAACAGTCTTGCTGAGGGAGCATGGAAAATTGTATTCTCTGGTAGACATCACAGGACCCCATGCCTGTCGACTCTGATGTTTTCAGCCACTTAAACAGAAGAGCTTTTCCCTGCACAATGAAGCCCCTGTGCTTGCTACACTTCACTTCAACAAAAATACACATTCAGGCCCTCCAGACAAAGCTTGGGGCTAAGAGGATCATGCTACTTAGTGCATATTCCTGCTTTTTCATGTAGTTAATCATACACAGAACTGATTACAGGAGGTCCAGCTTTATTCACAGGAAGGGGTTATAGCATGCAGAAAAGTATTCCTATATGATCATTACTATGTTCTGGAAAACTGCAACGCTCTGTCCTCTAAAAATAAAGTGGAAAATACATTTTTGGCTTAATCCAGGCACCACACTCTTGTGAATAATGGATGGAATCCTGATCAAATCACATTCTGGCCATTCATTCAATCATTCATCTTCAGGATGCAGTTTGATCTTTAAATTACACCATTAATATTCATCACATCACTGGACATAGCTCTTACTACGTCCTTAAAAAAGACCCAATAGTAAACTAGTGGATTGTTTTTACAGTGCAGCTTTGACTATACACACTGTAAGAAAAAATGATTCCTCATGGGTTCTCTGGATAGCTCACAGTACAAAAAGAACCATTTCTTCTTAAATAAAAATCCCCATAAAGGGTAATAAAGGCACCACAAAATTGTTATTGAATAGGTTTTGATCAACTACACATTTAAACATTTCCTTGGAAACATTTGATTTAGGGATATACACCCCTGGGCAATATTATAGCACACCTATACTTGCAAAACATTTTGGCTTTTAATGGTCCCACAGCAAATCATTGGTGAAAATTAACAAGAACTCCTGAGACCTGTGCCACCATTTGCTCCGTTAGGGGAAAAAGCTGAAACAGGGAAACTCACTTCATAATCTCCTGTACATTATGATAAAATCAATGAAAGATTTTACTGTTGCATAAAAACCTCAAACCTACATGTGGCTGGGGTCTTAAAATCTTAACAAAATATCTTTTGTCTTGTTTTTGTTGTCCGTTGTGTTGTGTGTTGTTGTTGTTTTTGAAAGGTTAGTCATTATTTGGGTAATCTGCCACAGTCCATGTTGTTAGTGCTATAGAGAAATTTTTGGTCTTTAACACAAATGAACCATTTTTCAACTAACTAATCAACAGCTTGATTGCAATTCCATTGAGTGGAACAACACTGATTTTGCAATTTTGGGTTGATCCATTTTTTTGCCCAGGAGTGTATGTCAAGAGGGTACACTAAAGAACCCTTTAAGAGTGCTTTGGTGGAAATTGCTTCTCAAGAGTTCTAACAATTACAGCATTGGCTCTGTGGGAAGCCGCGAGCTGCTGGAAATGCTAGTTCCTAAGATCGTTCAAATTGTGAATGAAGTCGGTGCCTTTACAGAACCCTAAGAGGGTGTCCCTCATCAATGGAATTATGCTCCTCCTGCCCCACGACCCTGACCAGGATAAGCGGGGATAAAGGAGGATGCTTTGCTTTCTGTTCCTAAACAAAGCTGAACCGTTGAAGGTCCTTGCTCAAGGGCGCAACCAGTGCAGCTTGGCAGAGCAGAATGTAAAATTTCTACCATAACCTTTCAGATTGGTGAATCAGAGCCTTAACCACTGAACCCAACCCTTTTCTTGTGTTAATCACTCACTACTTTCATTATTCCGTAATCCAGTTTCAGGGTCGTGATGGGGGTAATCTCTCTCTCTCTCACTGGGAGCTTTTAGAGATGCCCAAATGACCTGACATATGTCTTGGAATGAAGGGAAACCGGAGTCCTTGACCCACCTAGACAATAGGGAGACCATGGAAACTCGAACCGGGTCCCGGTTGTGAAGGCGACACCGCTAACCATGGCACCGACGATTTCCTACTGAAGTGCACACGAATCCATACAAGCTCCGAAGTGTCTCTCTAAATTGAACCTGGGGTTTCTCCAGACAGAAGACTGAAGAACCAAATAGGTGCTTTCCCGTACCCGATTTATCTGAGTGAGGAAAATTCCACATTTGACGGGTGCCATATCCCTGCCCCAGTTTCCTTTGTGTACTATTAAAAAGCCGACGTGTGATGCTCTCACCATCAGCATCAGTTCTCACGGCATACTCGAACTATTATTGGTCCTATTTGGACAGAGCGTTTGGGTTTGGGTGGCAACGACCCAGATCAGTCAAACGCGTTTCACATCCAGAAAAGAACAGTGGAACTTCGAGTTAAATGGTTTTTATGTTTGCTGAGTTAAAGGACAAGACCGATCGATTTCATGCGCGATCGCTACATGCAAAGCGTCCGATCGTTAAGCAAAATATGGAAAATAATAAGAGGTCCTACCTTGATTGTCCCTCGTCCATTCTCGTTGTTCAATCAGACGGTCCGTTATATAGAGTATCACGACATGTCCGAGCCAATGTTGGTCCACCTCTTTACGTGAAGGATGCATTTCAGGCGGCTCGCATCACACGAACATATGCGCTCTCTTTGACATCACGGGAGCATCACTTTAACCCTCGGTGTCAATCGCGTTAATCGCAAACAAACCCCTCCCAGCTTTTTTCACTCGCGCTGGATTAATGACCCAGGCAATAAAGCGCGCCATCCGTCCAACCTACCGACCTCCGAACGTTGCCCTCCGCCCGAGCCGCTTTGGAATCCTTTTTCGCACCTTATTGAGGCAAATCCTCCTTGAGAGCCCGATTTTGCCAGCGCAACACAGTCGGGACAAATCCAGCCAGCCAATCGGCGTGCTGCTGTGAGCTAATCCAATCACTTTGTTTTTTGGGCGTGACTTATTGACACGGTAGGGAAAAAAAATCCACCTCAAAGCGTCTATATGGCGTCATTGTAGTTTGCGCCGCCCTTTGTGCCGCTACAAACCTGCCTCACGTGAGTCATGGTAACGCGTAAAGGATGGAAGTTATTTCATTATGACTGTTTAAGGCGGAGCAGGCAAACGTTGCGTCATTTACTTTAAATAACGTCCCTTCAAGCACATAATCTCGCAAATAGCCGCTCATTAACCTTAGAATTGAATTTAAAACACCTGTATGTCGGTACCTTAATGCCGCCCTGTTGAAATTTATGGACGCCAGTATGGGTTCCTGTATTGTGGTTTGTAATGGTTATGGATATTGTGCAGGGGGGTGTTCAGACCCACGTTACTGGGGTACGTGCCCCAATAAAATGGTGCTGTGGCCCACTGAAATTTCGGGAGTAATTAAAAAAAAATTTAATCCTGGACTGCCGAGCAGAACAACAGCACACACTACTCAAATTCACTACTTTACAGGCACTACATTTCCTATAATGCCACAGTGTCTTTCCAAATGCCTAACCGGCTAATGCTTTCAGTCAGAACCAGTTTCTTATGCTTTTTCACATTTATTAATGGACATATTTAAATGTTAAAAAGAAAGTCAGCCATGCTGGAGACAAGGTAAAGATAGCTAATACATATATTAGTGATAATACATATATTAGTGTATTAATACACTAAAGTGAATAAGGCATTCTTTAAACTAGCAAAGGCATCAGTTACCATAGCATAAACAAATTTGAAATTAATTGAAATGTAATTAATAAAAATTCTTTAGTGTCAAGTCCTTTCCATGGCAGAGTAATGCTCTTTTTGGTTTTAAATTACTTAATCTATTTAATGTCAGGTTTATTTGTATGACAAGAAAAATGTCTATAAATGTGAGGTGAGACAGAAGGCGAATAATAACACTTACTGGAGAGAGACTGAGGACCTGTGAAATTGTGATACGGTAGGGTATGCCTACACATCAATTCATTCACGTCTATTCAGCATAGTGTTTGGCACACAGCTAACTCGTGGTTTGCTTTTTGGAACTTTCTGGATTAAAAAAAAAAATTATATGATTGGTTGAATCCACAGATGTGGGACCCACAGAGATGGCAGGCCAACAGTTTGGTAGTTCCATCCACCAGCACCCCTAAGTACAACGATTTATTTCCTTAGTTGAGAGCACTGTACCCAACTTTACAACTGTACAAACTTTGTGTGAAATGGCTTCACCTGCTTTTTCTGCTAAGGTTTCACTTGCTGCACTCAAGGTTTTTATTTGCACAGAGGAAAAGTGGAACTAGTCAATCGTAATTGTCGTGCATCTTCCCCCTGCATACATGGATTAACCAGCTATTAATTAAGTGGTATTAAATAGTGATATTAGGACATAATTATTTAATTAGCTCTGAATTGTTTCAGTTTTTATTTGACTTCAAGTTTGTTTTTGGTTTCTGTTTAGTCGTTTTAGTCACCGACAGCCTGGGGAATTTTTGTGTGTTCTCATGGAACCTTGCGACAGACTGACGCCCCATCCGGAGTGCACTTCTGCCTAAGCCCAGTGAATTACACACCAGCTCCTCCCCCACAACCCTGACCAGGATAAGCGGAGGTAAAACAGGATGCTTTGCTTTGCATTGCCTTACCCTAGGTGAAATACAATTGGGCTGAGCCATTAAATTACATTGCTCAAGGGCTCAACCGTAGCAGCTTTGGTAGAGCGGGGATTTACGTTTCACAACTTTGTGATTGGGAGATCAGAGCCTTGATTCTTTGAGCCCCTGTGGAGGGAAAGCATGAAAACACACTGCAGACTTTCAGTGTAGCTACGAGACAAGGTATTAATGGGCAATCAACCTGACAGCTGATCATCCTGAAGACTGATCAAAATGTCAAACTCAGAAACTCTTAAAACCCATGTACAGGAACATTTTTGGAAATCTCTCGAAATGGATGCCATCTTAATATTATTTCTATTAGTATTACTAATAGTACAACCCCAATTCCAATGAAGTTGGGACGTTGCGTAAAACATATATAAAAAGAGAATATGATGATTTGCTAATCATTTTCAACCTGTATTCAATTGATATGAATATACAGCAACGAAGACCCAGGACTGTTGAGCAACCGAAGTTGTACATCAAGCAAGAATGGGAAAGAATTCCAAATCCAAAGCTTCAACAATTAGTGTCCTCAGTTCCCAAACACTTGATGTTACGGTGATGTAACACAGTGGTAAACATGCTCCTGTCCCCACTTTTTTGGAACGTGTTGCAGGCATCAAATTCAAAATGAGTGAATATTTGCAAAAAAACAATAAAGTTTATCCATTTGAACATTAAATATTTTGTCTTTGTAGTGTATTCAATTGAATATGGGTTGAAAAGGATTTGCAAATCATCATATTCTGTTTTTATTTATGTTTTACACAATGTCCCAACTTCATTGGAATTGGGGATGTAGTAGTATTAGATGAACTGCCACCCTGTCTAGGATTGGATACTGCCTTGCACCCTATGCTTACAGATAAGTCTTGCGACCCTGAATTGGCATTAAAACAGCGACTCCTGTTGGCCCTGTGACTGGCTTCCCTTTTTTCTCATGGATATGCACCGGGACTACCAAGTTTAGGTAGGGTTCACCTGTCAATCTATATGATTGCCCAGACCCAGGGCTGACCCGCAGAACCTTGCCCTGAGCATCATACTTCTTCCACACTCCTCGCTTTCTTCCCACAGTGCACCCTGGTGCTTGTTTTTTTGTTTGTTTATTTAATGTCACTTTTGGCAACAATGGCTATTTAAGGACAAACACAAGGTTGCATCGATTTGTCATACATACTCAGATCTGGCCAATTTAGTGTAATCAATTAACCTAATGCATGTCTTTGGACTGTGGGTGGAAACAGGAGCACCAGGAGTAAACCCACGTGGACATGGGGAGGGGATGCAAACTCCAAACAGATGGACTTTGAGGATGGGATCGAACTGGTGCTGTAGCTGTCATCCCCAGGTAAATGCTGCACCCTCACCCGGCAGTCCACATGATGTAATAGTAAAGTACAGTAAGTTTTCCATACCAGGAAAACTTATTGTACTGTTCCAAGGTGCGGTTCCATCACTAGCATGCCCATTAAAGGCAGAGGTGGCAAAATATGTTACTCAAGAAAAATTAGTTACTTAACAAAATGTATTAATATATTTAAGTAAAGTACTCATTCACATGTTACACAGGATTATGTTACATAAAAGAAAAGAAAATATCCTACATCAATAACTAAAAAAAATAAGAAGTTGTGTATTAATATTAATATGTAATGCATTGCATATTTAAGTACCTGCTATTTATGTCCCTAAAAATCTAATCCAGCATGTGTCTGGTCAGGGTTGCAGTGGCTCTGGTGTCTGTCCTTAAAACATTAGAACATTGGGCTCAGAAATAAGCTTGCTCTGGATGAGTAAATGTGATGGACTAAATGTACTACTACCCACATCTGTTCATAGGCACTTTTAACAATGGACATGATTTAGCATGGTTAACACAGTGCACAGCAGTGATGCATTGTGTGCCATATTCCATATTTTAAAAAATGTGACTTGTGTCTCAGTGGACCGTCTGTTGGTTTGGACCAGATGGGATAAGCTTTGTTGTCCTTGCATACTGATGAGTCTTTTGTGTCCAATGTCTTGTGACCAATATCTTTTGATCACCGATGCTTACCGAGAATAATCTGCAAGTCTTGTTGTGTTAGAGATGCCTAGTCTTCTGAACATAATGGTTTGGCCTTGTCAAAGTCTCTCAGGTGTTTATGCTTGCCCATGTGTCCCCTTAAACAAGGATCGGCCAAAACATTAAAACCACAAACAGATCGATGTTAATTATCTCATTACAACAACAGGTGTTAAGGATATATTAGATGGTACGTAGTTAGTTCTTGTAGTTGATGAGTTGGATTTGGGAGAAATGCTCAGAAGTAAAGACCTGCGTCATTGGACATGGACGGTTGGGTATGTGTGCACCTGGAAAAGTACATTGGGGGAATTTGGACATCATCAAGTTTATACATCATGATGAGGACCAACTTTCTGTTGAAAATCCAAAACAAAAGATTTGCTTTAGGTGTGCTTGGAGGACAGTCAGCCAAAACAATAATCTCCACAGGTCACACCAAAAACCTCTGCTCGTCAAATGAACATTCAAAGAAACCCCCCTAAAGGGGCCTCATGATATCTAATAACATTAGGCATGCAATTCTCTGTGACTGCAGAAAGCAAAAGACATCTGGGTAAAATAAATAGGAATTAATATTAGTCAGAAAATGTAAAAAAATGGCAAAAGGGCAAGTATTGCCTGGAGCCCCCACAGTCTTTTAAATCACTAGAATGGGCGCTCAGTATTTGTGTAGCATCATTTTCCACACTAAACTAGAACTCAAGTCACACCAAATATTCAGGTCATGAGTAAAAATACTGCAGAAAAACATCTATGTCAGATTTTCTTTAATCCAAATGTGTGTTTAGTATTAGTGTTTTACACTTTAGTTGACTACCAAACATTAATGTGTAATTGGCCGCAGGTTAAGAAGCACTGGTCTAAGAGATCAGCTGTTCTGGATGTTGTCTTTGGAAAACAGGATTTACACAGCAGTCTTACAGGAATCTGATTGTTTCATATTTTTAATATCCTGGACTGCAGTAAACAGAACAGAAGGTTGATTTTTCCTGGAACTGCTCCACCAACACTGATTTGTATTTGTTCTAACGTCTGAACAACCGACACCAAGTGAGCTTTTGCCTACTTGCAAATCTGAATCACGAGGTCACATATAATGATGGTGTGTGAGTGGAAAAGAAGTTCAATCAGCCCCAGAAGCATAATAGCTGAGCAAAAACAGTAAATAGACAGTGATACTTTGTTTTAACATGATTATCTAAAGTTTTTTCTCACATGGATTCAATTATAACATTCCAGCTTCTCAGAAAAAATGGAGGTATTACGGATTGGTATTCCTAAGAAGGCATTCCATTCAAAACACTGTGATTTAATGTAGCGTGTCTTTGTGTCTAGATTTAGAAACTGAGTTTGTGTCTGAGACCTCTAAAATCATAAGTCATTTTGGATGTGAAATTGAACTAAATACAGCCATGTGCATGACCAATTGCATAATGAAGCCTAAAGTGTTTACCTTAGGGGCCAAATGTCTGAGATAACTAGTGAAAATACTTCTATTCTGCATCTCAGTTGATTATAATACAATGTTTTTCATTGCAAATGAAATTTTAATCATTTAATCACCATAATAATTTATTTGTCTGACTGTCATAGACGTTCCTTACAGTCACCTGAACTAAACCCTATCAAGCCTTTATCAGTCCGCCTGAAGACTGAGAATGCAGGCTGAACTTGGCTTCTTATTCGCATTTTCCAATCCACAATAAATGACTACAGTTACATTATGGTGCCTGTAGATGGAGATTCCGCCTCATGATAAGTAATGATAAGAAAAGTAATGTTTAAAACACTTACATTAACCTACAGATGGCCAAAATCATTAATACAAAGCTTATTTTATAATAAAGTATTGAAAACTCTCATGTAATTTAGATTGAAAGTGCAAAACACTGTGTTCTGGAGCATTCAGTTCCTGTTTTGCTTTTGGTTGGCTCTTATAAACTAACCTTTTTAGGACCCATGGAGACTTATTTGCACTAAGAATACAGTACTGTAGATGTAAAAATAAAGAAAAACACGACAAACACAGCACATATCTTCTCTGAGCAAGGGCTATTGTGAATCTGAATCACTGTGTACCGAATCGTGTATCATGAATCTTGAATCGAGTTTCGGCTGAAACGAGTCATGCTGCCTGACTCGTACAAGTTTAAGCAAGTGCGACCGAGTCAAATTTTTCTAGTCAAAATGCATCAAGAACTGAGTTTGACGAGTTACGAGTGTGGTCGAGAACCGAGTGTACCATTGTATTAAATTTGAGAACGGTCTCAGACTTTTGTATGTACCCCCCCAACTGTACGTTTTCATCATACCTTTATTTTATAATGAGAAGAAAACTAGATTTAAAAAATTTTGATATTTAGATTTCAATAAGTAATTGTATGTCTCTCTGGCTTGTTTGGGGATTAAAATGGCTGATTTTTATGCAAGATATTTAGATGATCACAGGTCACAAGAGTGAGGTCAAAGCACTTTGTACACTTCAAGAATCAGAAGCTCTAAGGTTTTCGACCCCAACGCTTTGGCATAAACGAACCAAAAAGAATGTGGAAAGTTCTATTTTAAAAAGTGAGCATTGTTCTAAGAGCCATAAAGTGAGAGAGAGATTGGGGATTTGGGGGGGGGGGCTCCAGTTTTGTGGGAGTATTTCCTGTTCAGAGAGCAGATGTCTGACTCGCTTCAGGAAACTCTCTGTTTTCTTAGTCTTCCCTTTTTCACATTAGTTGTGTGGAGAAACAGTCAACCAGAGAAAAAGTTTTGATTTGGTTATTTCAATGCTCCAAGTACATCCACCATGTAAAGCTCAGTTGCACCAATATAATCCATTATGTTCTTACTTATGGATTCCTGGTGAATTTGTTCATTTACTGAGTTATTAATGATTGTTGCAAGATAAATAATGAATCCTACATTATGCACCATATTTTGCAGTATGGTCAAATGGTTCGAAGGTAAATATGACTGCCACTCAGTGAAAGACATTGTCAATTAAAGACCACATGGGTAGCATTGTTCAGCATGAGTTAATCATTGGCGAAAGGTTGCATCCAATGGTTTCCATTATGCTTAACAACAAAAGCGAAACAGCTTCAGTTATGTACTGTACAATACTGCACTCTATAATTTCATACTCATCATAATGTACCCCCTCTTGTTGCCGGTGAGCAGCAAAGCGAGAGCAAATGTGTGTACTTGTGTTAACTGTATGGTCTGGATTTGCCAGAATGCACTTAGCATCCTGCCGAGGGCTGGCACCTCCAGGGCAGCATGTGTCCGTCTGATTACACATTCAGACAGTGAATGCACAGGCATGCTGACCGACTTCAAGCAGCCTGAATGAGCAACTGGAGCAACCCCCTGATCTACATATGCTCCAGTCACCGTAGTAAGGCCATAGGGCAGGTTACCCTACCCCCAGTTATGCACCTAAAACTATCCCCACACATACAGATATCTGACCATGAGATTTGTCCACGTTGTGTTTAAAAGCGTTTGATGTATGCTGTGCTAGAATGATCTGCTGAATATCTATCTATAACCAAGCAAAGGCTATACTTGTGGTCAGAAACTGGGAACCTTAATTTAAACCTTAATTTTCAATTAGCCTACATCGTAGTGCTGCATGTAAAAGAATGACCTGCCCAGTCAACCGACCTTAACCTAACTGAGCTGATCTGTGGGGAGCTTGAATGAGAGGTTCTACAGACCTGACCATCCAGCTCTATAAATCTCTGGGATGTCCTGTAAGAGGTAGAGAAGACCATCTGTAAGGACACCTGGAAATACTCTTTGGACTGTGCTAAAACCATTAATAGTAGGCATACATACATATTCTAAATTAAAAATTCAGAGTTCAGTTTCTCCTGAATGTGTATTTATGTTTATTGATATCGTAAAGGTTGAAATATTGTAAGTTGTAAAAAGGTTACCTGTATATGGATGGGTAAATGGGAGGATAGTTGGGAAGATTAGTTTGGGACTGTGGTAGCCTAGCGGTTAAGGTACTGGACTCTGGACCAGAAGGTCCCGGGTTCAAATCCCGCCTCTGCCAAGCTGCCACTGTTGGGTCCTTGAGCAAGACCCTTAACCCATAATTTCTTGGATTGTAAGACTGTACAAATTGTAGGTCGCTCTGGATAAGGGCGTCTGCTAAATGCTGTAAATGTAAATGTTGTTGGAGAATGGATGAATGAAATGAGGTACGTGAGGATGTAAATATGGAAACATGGCTTGATAGATGGGTAGAAGAATGGTTGGGCAGATGGATGTTCAAACTCCAGTTTTTTTCCATTTCTTATCACCAATAAAATTTCATGTACTTGGTAGACTGTAGACTTACAGACTTTTTCAATTTCCTTCATACTATCCCTGGCTTTAAAGACATACAGCATACTACAACAAAACCTTAGTGTTTTATTTTAAAAAGCTATTTAAGCAAATACAACCACAGAAAGTTTAAATTGCTACAATGCAGGAATTTGTTGCTCCTGTCATCACAATCCGCACATCAGTAGCATATGGAATTCAGCAATGGCACAAGCTCTTTAACATACATTTTGAGACCTAGACTATCTAGTCTAGTCTGGAAGAAAGGGGAGGAAAACGTGGTATCCTGTGGTGGTGGGCTGGAACTGGCGGAAAGACGGGAAGGCAGAGCCAGAGGAAGCACTGTGCATCCGGTCTCCTATGTGTCCACTCCTATCCATTACCTCACAGGCATGCTCTATGCATTGGCTCAGTAAATGGACAGAGCAGTCCTTCTGCATGGAAAAAAGACATACCAGAACCATATTTTTGCCTGGCTTAAATAAATAAGAGTATTTAGGGTTCAAGACACCATCAATACTAGTCACAGTTGCTTTATCCATAATTAAAGACTTTGGTTAAAAATTACTGACTGGTAAAAAAAATACTTGGTAGAGATCTAAAGTCAGTATTTATAAATTATTTAGCATATATCTTAGAGGTTTAACATTTATTTTTGTTAAAAAATGATGCAATGGCATGTCATTACAACAAAGAGAACATAGGCATGTCTAGCCCCTTTTAGGGGTCCCAGCACCACTAAAATAAGAGTAAAAGTAGTTGTTGGTTTTTTTTTTATTAGAAGTTTGTTTCTGATAAGCTGAAGATATTTTAACAACATAAATACAGTAGTCCCCCCTTGCCTCCCAAATGGTATGATCCACTATGACCAATTTGTGGCAACATAGATTCATTCTCCCACAGTAAGAAATCATCTGCAGGATTTCTTTGATTGATCCAAAAAGGGGAAAGAAGGGTAGAATGACATTGTGCCTTAGGGTTGCACCTCTTGATTGATCTTTATATCTTTATTTATTTTCATATATTTTTTATCCCTCTTTATATTTTACTTTGAATACAGTTTCATTTGTAAGTGGTGGCTTTGTGGCTCACAGGCTCAACATTTTTAGTTTTCTTAAATTTGTTGGTGTCTTTCCAAGTCACAGTGTTTCCCCTGACCAAAAACTCAGATGTTCTTCTCTCACAAGGGAATTACAAAAATGTGCAGTTTTTGTTAAAAAAAACCTCTTATTGGTCTCATTGAGTGCTCAGTACCTCTAAAGCTCTGATCCTAGAAGGACCCATGAAGCAGAATATCACTTAAATGTACAGTATGGTCTTTGATTAGATTAGGCTCCACTAATCCTGCAAATTATGGATTATTGATTTTGATAATCACACTAAACATAAAATGTACATTTTGCACCCAAAATTGCATAAAATGTAAGCTCTTTTCTTGTGTGAGTCCTGGGTTTTCTAACCATGTCAAGGTCAATTGTCACACATCCACTGACACAGGATACTTGTAGCACAACATTGTGTGTGTGTGGGTGGGTGTGTGTTTGGTATTTGTGTGGACTGAATGTCCTTACAATGATAGCAGATTTTAAAAAAGTATGTGAAGACACACAATCATTTTTTATTGACATTTTTATTTTAAAATCTAAAGGATTTGGTTCAGGTTACTAAGGTTTGGGTCAGGTGTAGGGTAACATTATTTAACTGCAGTAATACAGCTTCAGTATAAAGAATTCAATCTGGGTCATGTGTGTAGCCATGCATTAATTCCCCCCTTCCCCCAATATTAACTGCGTTTATCATGAGAGGGGGTGTTTGTGGGGATCGAGGCTCCAGCAGAAGTTTGGCAGGGGTCGCAGTTGCAGTGTCAGGGGATGATCCAACCATCCGGCCTTCCTTCCCCTAGACCCAGACAATCCTGCCTGCGTGACACTCGAATACAAGGACTCGGTAGGCCCCCTCTCTCTATTGGTAGGAATTGGGTTGGTGCACAGGATGCACCTGATGCAAGCTCCCACTCTCTCATATGAATAAACTCATCACTTATTTCTAATCTAGCCATGACCTGCATATAAATATGCTAAATATAGCAACTGCACAGCAAGATTATCTGAGCATTGCCTGTAATATTGGCAGAAACGGCCTGGTGCAAACCACAGCACGTTCCCACCTCTAAAAATCATGCTGTGTTTCGAAAAGGATCATATAAACCAAATCTGGCAAATCCTCACTATATGTAATTCATGTGGGAAGAAGCAAATGAAAAAAAAACATTGTAGCTCTTATGCAGAGAAAGCTGTCACATAGGGATGTAGGCAGTTGCCTTGGAAACGTTTTAAGACTAGCTTGCCATTAGATTTGTTCTCTTGAGACATTGGTTAAATGCTGACAGGGAATGTAAGAAGTATGATGATCCATTAGTGTTTCTTGTATGGTCTGACAATCCGACTGACAAGTTAATGGTTATAATAAACAGTAAAAAGTCATTGTGTCAAGCTTGGAAGGACTGCCGTGACAAAGTCAGGATGTAAACGCAAGTGAAGTTTATCAACCTATTAACAAAGGTGACAGAAAAAGATGACTGAAAGTGTATAGAGTATTAACCAAAATCTTCTTCTTCTTCTTCTTTCGGCTTCTCCCTTTATCAGGGGTCACCACAGCGAGTTAAACGTTTCCACCTCACCCTGTCCTCCACGTCCTCTACTCTCACCCCAACTCCCTGCATATCTTCATTTACCACAACCAAATAACTCCTCTTTGGTCCTCCCTCTTCGTCTCTTGCCTGGCACTCCATCTCCAACATCCTCCTACCAAATATATCCACTATCCCTCCTTCCTATCCCTCCTCGGCACATGTCCAAACCATCTCAGTCTTCCCTCTCGAATTTTGCCTCCCAATTTTCCAACCTGTGCTGTCCCTCTGATGATCTCATTCCTAATCCTGTCCACCCTAGACACTCCTAAAGAGAACCTCAACATCTTAAGTTCTGCCACCTCCAGCTCTGGTTCCTGTCTCTTTGTCAGTGCCACTGTCTCTAACCCATACAACAAGGCTGGTCTCACTACTCTCTTATAAATCTTTCCTTTCACTTTTGCTGCGACCCTTTTGTCACACAGCACTCCTGACACTTTTCTCCACCTACCTCATTCTGCCTGTACTCTCTTCTTAATCTCCTTTCCACGCTCCCCATTTCCTTGGACAGTTGATCCCAAGTACCTGAACTCCTGGACCTTTGTGACCACTGATCCCTGTAGCCTGACTGTTCCACCTGCCTCCCTTTCATTTACACACATGTATTCTGTCTTATTACAGTTGACTTTCATTCCTCTCCTTTCCAGATTATACCTCCACCTCTCCAAGTTCTCTTCTACCTGCTCCCTGTTCTCACTACAGATCACAATGTCGTCTGCAAACATCATAGTGCACGGCGATTCCTGGGTCTGACCTCAATCTTTATGGTGTTGCCTCACCAGGCAAAATAGTAAGGGAATTGGGCCGATCCTTGATGCAGTCCACCTGTCGTCCTTGAAGCTAGCTGTCACTGCTCCTTCAGCAGGACATCTCGACAGGCAAACCGGGCTGGGTCACGGGGGGCGAATTTAATATTAGTGAGAGCGCACACTAGTGACTAACTGTCCATGGGTGAAGGGCGACAGAAAGAAGGAAGAAAAAAAGAGGGGGGGGGGGAAAGGGAGAGGGGAGAGGGGGGAGGTCTGGTGAGCACAAGGCCAGGGGCGCTGGCACTAGATAGTTACTGCCAGCAACATCAATCTACAATCCGTCTGTGCTAACGGTCGGAAGTCTTTGTCGTGATGATAAAGAACCACGTTAGTACACATATGTGCGTCTAAACATGACTAAGCACACAAAGAAGGGCTAGGCTAAACAACAAGTAGCTACAGTTACAGACAACATACTAGGCAAGCAAAACACAAGACTAAACAACAGCTAAATTTTGCACGCATAAACATATATTACTTAAACAAACATGACTATAAGATCAAAGACAAACCAGAGCTGGTGGGAGGGAACACAGCATGGAAGAACCAGGCGACAACCAAGCCACATAACCACACTCAACGAAAGACCAGACAAGGAAATGAAGACAAAGGAGACAAAAAGGGGTATATATATCCAGTGTGAAATCTGGTTGCAATTTAAGCAGGCCAGTTTGAGGGGTAATGCGGGGTCGAAGGTTCCAAAGTGGCTGGCAACCGTGCTTCAGCCAGATACATTGCATAACGCCTTTTCTTGTATCATTGACCACAACTTTTTCCTAAACTATAATACAATCGTTTTTGCTGAGCACTGTGCGGTACACATGTGTTCCCCAAAAGGAATCCCACTAGCTACCCTGTCCAGCACTGCTATATCTAGGCTATTTTTCTATATATGCACAACATGCTACATTATCCAAATCGTATGTATTTCATTTTTAATTTTTTTTTATTTCCCAATCCCATATACCTGCTATTAAAATGTTCCAAAGCACCCATGGCACAGGTGACTTTGTCTTTGGTTGGTAACAGTGATGGGCACCAATATCATATCTCACATAGCACAACATGAAATACAACTGTGTTTCCTTTCACACCAATACAGTGGTGGCTTGAAAGTTTGTGAACCCTTTAGAAATTTCTCATATTTAATCACAACTTTGTAATATGTATATTGGATCATTTTCTTCAATAAATAAACGACCAGTCTAAGATGTTTGTCTCAATTTTTCAACTGGGTTTCTCTTTATCTATTTTAGAACTTGTGTGAAATCTGATGATGTTTTAGATCATATTTCTGCCAGAATATTGAAATTCCTAAAGAGTTTCACAACTTTCAAGCACCACTGTACACTACAAAGTGGTGAATTGGCCGAAATACTGTTGACTAGGAACCTTTGACAGTAAAAAAAAAAAAGCAAAAGGTATTTTCCAAGTATAACTCTCTTGCAGTTGTGTGCCAACTTTCAAAGCAACTCAATTATTACATATTTACTACCTTTGCATGTTACCCATAAACAAACTCATAATACCCCTTTAAATAAAATACATAGGCTTATACTTTTAACATATATATAAGCTATTTTGGGGATTTACTATCATATTGTGAAGTGTACTAGTATGCTGTACAATAAACAAGCTATTTTGGTCATGTTGTTTCAGGCTTGATCCGGTTAGATGCTGGCAGACAGGCTATAAAAGCTGCTCACATTTACACGTGCTGTTTGGACAAAGGTTGACGCACATGTTATTTAGGGAATAACTACTGAGTATGTCTAACAATAGGAGTTATTGTCTTCAGGAAGATTTAATACAGCAGAAGTGTCTCATCAATGTTGCAACAGCTGTAATACATTCTGTTACATCTGACAAACCCTGGGCTTCTCACATTTGTTGTGCAAGGTACAGTCAACCTGAGAGCTTGGAAGTCCCAGTGATTTTTGAATGGACGGATTACGTAACGGACTGTTCATTCTGTCTGACGAATGTTTTGGGCTTCTCTACTAAACTGGGAAGTCTACTGAATACCCCTATCTGCATTTAGCCATGAGACCAGTTCTACATGACGACAGTTTGCCAGTACCAAAGCCACCAGAGACATGGAGCCTAGATGAATCGGAAGAAGATGCCAAATGACACTGATCCAGTTGAAGTCATCAGGTAACATAGGCAGAATTAAATGACCTGGTCAGGGACTTAGATAACTGTAACCAGGTACAAATATTTCTTTAGGAGTCCATCAAGAACATTTGACAACTTTCTTTATGGAAGTTGACAGCCTCTGGCTTGTGATGGATTGTTCATGGCTTCGGGTTATGCGCATAACTTCCAAAATGGTGTGTCTTTAGACATTTGTCAAAGTTATGCCTGAAAGCTGTCCTGCTACATAGTAACAGTGTCCACTCTTCAGTCCCTGTTGGCTATACAGTACACATAAAAGAAACCTGCAGTAGTATGAAACTATTGTTGAAGCATACAGTACCACAGTTATGACAGAAACTGTGGTAAGTATTGACACTGTCCCTATGAAAGCTCAGATGTACAAAGTACTGTGTTTTCCTTCATGAAGGGCATAGCCATGCTAAACAGCCGTGTTATATTTAAAACAACTTCCTCTCCATAAGTATTTTGTTTCGGGGGGAAAGTGTTGCGCAAAGAAATTGTTGACTCGGCAAAGATAATTCTGAATCCTCTTTAAATAAAACTGAAAATTGAAAGCATTGAGCAAAGAACATGATGGATTTCTCTGTTTGAGACAGATTTTTCCAAGCATTGCTGACACCAACATTAAGGAAGGGATTTTGGTTGGTCCAGCGAGTGGGACTGTGGTAGGCTAGCGGGTAAGGTACTGGACTATGGACCAGAAGGTCCAGGGTTCAAATCCCACGTCTGCCAAGCTGTCACTGTTGGGTCCTTGAGCAAGATCCTTAACCCACAATTTCTTGGAATTTAAGACTTTAAGAATATAAGACTGTATCAGTTGTAAGTCGCTCTGGATAAGGGTGTCTGCTAAATGCTGTAAATGTAAATGTAAAGTTACAGGGAGTTCCCAGATCTGCTAGTGGGGCCAGAGAAAGTAGCATGAAAGACATTTAAGGATGTTTTCTCAGAATTTTCTTGGCAACAACAGAGTTCCAAACTATACTGAGCTCACTGCTAACACAATGAAAGCATACAAACCATATAGTGCATTCAATGATGAACATGGTGAAAGGTTTCACCAGGGCAGCGCGACCATAAAAAAGCGGTATCAGGGCAATTGGAAAGCATCAATACTGGCCAATTATTGTTAAACACTGACATGAGAGGCACCAGATGCCGAGCACAAAAAAAAAATCAGCGAAACATTTTAAGCTCAGCTGAACTAGCACAATGTGTTGGCATTACACATAATGCAATTTAATGTGATTCGGCTTGGTATTTTTTATGTTTCTCCAAATTGTATGTGGTACAGCAAATCTCATTATTTTGTGTGTTTAGATTGACATTGTCTATCATAATCTCACAGTTACACTCAATGACAAAAAACATAACGCACCCAGATAGAAATGTCGGATTGCTGCAAAACTCGGCATGCAGTTACGTCGCAGGCAGATATGTAAATGATTACAGGTGTGATCTGATCAGACGCTGGGTCTTGCCACAAGAGGGCATAAAAGAGCATAGTCTACTGCAAACAAAGGCGACAGTGGGTGACTGTCAATGGCAGGACACATAATGGGTGCTGTGCCAACAAATTTCTTTCTGTTAAGTGCCTGGAAATGGACCGGGGAGACCTGCCACCTGGGTCTGGATGGTGGACAATGAAACTGTGGAAGCTGCTCGTGCTTGTCTGTGGATCAAACGATCCTCTTTACTGGTGGTCTGTCTGGGCCGTCCGGAGCCTGTTTTCTGTGTGTGTGCGCCCTCACGGAACCCCTGCCCCCAACACCTCCTACCAGCTAGATCAGAATGGCGGGCATTTTAGTCGAAACATGCATCCTGCTTCTCTCAGTCCAATGATGTGTCCCCTCTCAAAATCTGTCAACTGGGCAAAATCGGTTGGATGTGTACTAGTGTCATGTCTAGCAGTCAATGACCTCTCACCAAGAGGTACACTACCCAAAAGTAGCCTCTGCGGGTTTTTTTATAGAGCAGCGTGGGAAGTACTTTTACTTCCTCTTGTGGCAAGACCCAGCGTCTAATCAGACCACACCTGTAATAATTTATATATCTGCCTGCGATGTAACTGCATCATGAGTTATGCAGCAATCCGACATTTCTATCTGGGTGCTTTATTTTTTGTCAATGAGTTTATTTTAGAAAGTTAAAATTCTGGAAAAGAACAATATTCAGGCAAATAACTTGTGAGAGGACAGATAAAAAAAAAACAACAGTTTTTTTTAGGCTCCAGAAACCTATAGGATTGATGACTTCCTCTACTGTGCCTCAGTGCATGTGAAAGACATTAGCTGTGATGTTGTGGCTTGTTTGTCTGCCCTGTAGAGTTAGGTTGTTTCCGTGCTCACATATGATTTAGATTCTTCAACCCTCCAAAAAACAAACAAAAGAAGAGCCTAAGTAATGTTTTGGACACCGGTATGCTGGTCAACCAGTTTTACCAGCAAGACCATACAGACCATTTGAGTCCACCAGCTCAACCATCACCATATCAGCACTAACTAAACTAACTTCCTCCAACGTGGAACATTGCACACCTATGATCTTACAAATTGACCAGCATAGCCAGGGAAGCCAGTGGTTTGAGACTACTACAAAAACACATACGCCAACGTAGGTTATGTTTATTTGCTTAATTCACTGTTTAACTTGCGTCAGTATAGGTAAATGCCATGTGTCACTGTTGCAAACCTCATCAAAACTATTTTTGCACCTAAATTTTAGAGCTCAGAATGTTTAGTGGGGCATGAAGATTGGTGGGGAGGGCATTGCCCCACTAACCGGTCCCCTGATGCTGGGCCTGATTCTATACTTAAAACTTCTACACTGCTGCAATAACTCTTATAAGCATAAATTAAGTATTTACACAGAGAGTAAACACAAAGAGACACAGTTTGCAGTGAAACTTTTTCGTTTCTAGTTGGGCTGTATATAATTATTACAAATTGACTGATAAACTCTCCTGCTGAAAAGCAGCCTATGTTGTGTTTAGAGAGTAGTGAGACCAGCCTTGTTGTATGGCTTAGAGACAGTGGCACTGACAAAGAGACAGGAAGCAGAGCTGGAGGTGGCAGAACTTAAGATGTTGAGGTTCTCTTTACGAGTGTCTAGGGTGGACAGGATTAGGAATGAGATCATCAGAGGGACAGCACAGGTTGGAAAATTGGGAGACAAAATTCGAGAGGGAAGACTGAGATGGTTTGGACATGTGCAGAGGAGGGATAGTGGATATATTGGTAGGAGGATGTTGGCGATGGAGCTGCCAGGCAAGAAACGGAGAGGAAGACCAAAGAGGAGTTATTTGGTTGTGGTAAATGAAGATATGCAGGGAGTTGGGGTGAGAGTAGAGACGGAGAGGAAGACCAAAGAGGAGTTATTTGGTTGTGGTAAATGAAGATATGCAGGGAGTTGGGGTGAGAGTAGAGGACGTGGAGGACAGGGTGAGGTGGAAACGTTTAACTCGCTGTGGTGACCCCTGATAAAGGGTGAAGCCGAAAGAAGAAGAAGAAGAATGCTGATATGCTGGTCAATCAGCAAGTCCGTTCCACATTGGTCCAGGTTAGTATATGCTGGTTAGTGCTGGTCCGGTGATGGTTTAGCTAGTGTAATCGAATGGTTTTACTGGTAAAGTTGGTTGACCAGCAGTTGGTTGTCCAATTCACATCATATGCTGGTCTTTGCTATCTTTTTTGTGAACACATGGACACATTCTCTTAGATTCCATTTAAAATATTAAAGTCTATGAAATCAAGAAACAAATTATAATGGTACATTAAAAATTGTAATTATAAATTTAACTTTTGTTATATCAAACAGATTTGATCGAGGTAAAGTTTCGTGTACGAAGGGCGGTACTGTTGCGCCATCTTGCGACGACTCGGAATAAGTTCGTATACATAAACAAATGTTCAATATTGTTGAATGCAATCCTTTTAATCCTATGCTTAGACCTTGCAAGCACATTTTGTCTGTGTGGGTTTTTTGTTTGGTCCAAACCATTATGTACACTCCCTGGCAAGAAGAAATATTGCAAAATTGCAAAATTGCAAAATATTAAGCTTTTTATGGTCCTAACAACAGAAAATGAGCAAGAACTGGGCAGGGGGGTAGGCTAACACTTTGAAATAACAGGTGATGTTGCCAGAAAGAAAGGACCTGAAAGGACCAAAGCCTCTTCAAGCAGAGATGAGCACCTGCTGAAATTTACAGTTCTCAAAGAAAGGGAAACCTTCAAAAACTCTCAGCAGAATTCAAGACCTCAGAAAACAAGACTCTGGCCTGGTCAGGGTCCAGATTTGAACCCTATAGAGAATATTTGGTCTCATGTTAAACATAAAGTAACTGGGAACCATTTTTCAGCCATACTCGTCAACTGTTTGAAGCCACTGCCATTGAATGGAACAACAACATCTATTCTTTATGTAAAAAGATGTCCACAACTGTGACGGTTCAAGACCATTTGAAGAGGCTGGTGCCAGACGCTATGTTAGAGGGTCCAATTACCTATTTGTACATTTTCGCAGTGTGTTTGCAAGAGTGAGGTAACTCACTCCTAATTTATGGGGAGCCATAGGGGGCAAAGCTTGTTGTCATAGGGGCACAGGCCCACATTATCCCTCCGCAGAACCGTCACTGGTCAGCAAGTTTATCCACTAGACTTAAACATTAAAATAAATACTAATTACATTATCTATTTAATTCTTACTAATTTCCTTACCAATCATTTGCTGCCATAAAAGCTTCATTCCACCCAGTGCAAGCACAAAAAATGCACACTCCACTCTGTACCAGTCTGTCAGCATGTTGCAAAATACCAACCCTGACTGTTTCTACATTATTGCTGGAGACTTTAATGAGGCCAACCTCAGGACAGTACTTCCACATTACTACCAGCATGTGGATTTTCCAACCAGTGGAGAGAACAAGCTAGACAAGGTTTACACCTACATCAAACAGGCATTCCGAGCAACACCCCACCCCCACCTTGGAAACTCTGACCATCTCTTTGTTATGCTAATACCAGCATACAGGCCACTGTTAACCAGAAACAAGCCGTCTGTGAAACAGATCAGGACATGGCCAGGTGGAGCAGTTTCAGCACTTCAGGACTGTTTTGAATGCACAGACTGGAATATGTTCAGAGAGGCTGCCACTGTAAACCAACAAATTAATCTGGAGGAGTATGCCGAGTCTGTGACAGGATTTATATCAAAGTGTGTGGAAGATGTAACCGTCAAAGAAGATCAGCACACATGCCAACCAAAAACCCTGGATTACCAGAGAGGTGTATGAGCTCCTGAGAGCATGTAATGCTGCCTTCAAGTCCGGGGACAAAGATGCTCTTAAATCAGCAAGAGCTAACCTAAACTGGATCGTGAGGGCAGCAATGAGGGCTCATGGACAGAAAGTCCTGAGTCACTTCACCAACTCAAAAGATTCCAGGCGCTTATGGCAAGGCATCAAGTCCATCACAGACTACAAGTCCTCCCCACCACCCAGTGATGACAACAACGACTTCCTCAACACACTCAAAACCTACTTCAGTCGGTTTGAGGGACATAATACTAACAAAAGAGCCTCTCAGTCTGGACGATGAAGTACTCTGCCTTGACCAAGCAGATGTCCAAAAGTCCTTACAGAGAATCAACTCACGAAAAGCTGCAGGACCTGGCAACATACCAGGGCATGCACTCAGGGAATGTGCCGACCAACTCATGCATGTTCTGGCAGACATCTGCAACATATCCCTGAGTCAAGCCATCGTTCCCCAGTGCTTTAAAGCCACCACCATCATACCACTGCCAAAGAAGTCACCTGTGTCATCACTCAACGACTACCACCCTATACCACTCACTCCCATCGCGATGAAGTGTTTTTAAAGGCTGGTCAAAGACCACATTACATCCAAACTCCCTGCTACATTTGACCAACTTCAGTTTGCATATCGCTGAAACTGCTCCACTGATGACGCCATATCAGCAGCACTCCACCTGAGCCTGGCGCATCTGGAAAATAAAAACAGTTACGTGCGGATGCTTTTCATTGACTTCAGCTCCGCCATTAATACAGTTATCCCCCAGCATTTGGTAAGGAAAGTGGGTCCACTAGGCATCAACACTCAACTGTGCAACTCGTTATTAGACTTCCTTACAGACAGACCCCAGACAGTACGAGTTGGAGGAAATGCCTCTAAAACAGTCATCATGAACACTGGAGTCCCTCAGGGCTCTGTTCTGAGCCCTCTGTTCACTGTTCACCATGATGAATTATGACTGTTGTGCCAAATACGATTCCAACAACATCATAAAGTTCGCTGATGACACAACGGTGGTGGGCCTCATCAACAATGATGACGACTTGGCCTACAGAGAGGAAATAAACCAACTCATCATCTGGTGTGAAAATAACAACCTGTCACTGAATGTTGACAAGACGAAGGAACTCATTGTTGACTTCAGGAGGAAGCACATGGTACATACTCCACTCAAAATCCAAGGCAATGCTGTGGAGTCCGTGAGAAGCACCAAGTTTCTGGGAGTGCACATTACAGACGATCTCTCATGGACTACACACACCACCTCCACTGTCAAGAAGGCACAGCAGCACCTTCACTTCCTACGGCGGATGAAGAGAGCAAACCTACCCCCTCGTATCCTCAAAACCTTCTACAGAGGCACTATAGAGAACATCCTTATGAACAGCCTCCATGTCTGGTATGGCAGCTGCACCGCCTCAGAGCAAAAGTCACTCCAGCGAGTGCTTAAGACGGCGGAGAAAATCATCAGAACCCCACTCCCTTCAATAAAAGATCTGTACCAGTTACACTGCCTCAACAGGGCCAACAAGATCGTCAGAGACCCCAATCACCCAGCCCGAGAACTGTTCAGCCTCCTACCCTCCAGCAAATGCTACCGTAGCATGCGGTGTAAGACTGTGAGATTCAGCAACAGCTTCTTCCCACAAGCCATCAGACGACTGAACTCCATCTAACTCAGAGAACTACCCAGAACCAACCAACCAATATTCAAAATTCTACACAATATTCAATATACATATACACACCTCAATATTTTAATCGTATATATGTGCTTATGTATATATGTCTATATGTGTTGTGTACATTTTTGTATTATTTTTTTTGTTTTTTCCTCTATTTATATGTATATATGTGCGTATGTGTATGTCTCACGTCTCTACATCCTTCACTTCGACTTTGACTTTTCATATGTCTCATTTTGTTTGCCCAGGAGTGTTTGGTGCACTTGAGTAGCAGATTAAAATACATTTGTGATTAGTCTTGTCTATTCATATTAGGCCGCCTCATAAGAGGAAAACGGATAAACGTGTTAATCTGTTCTCTCAAATGGAAGCAAATAATGTGTTGGGGAATAAAGTAGAACACTACAGCTTTAAATACACTTACACTGCAGGAGGGATTAAAGACAAACACGGTGAAAAATAGCGCGAAACAAAACTTGTTTTCAACCTACACAACCGGTTCCTTAGAAAAACAATGAATATAGTAGCAGCAGCAAAAGAACGTAAGCGTTTTATTCCAAGTGTTCCACTTATTTTACTTTCCGTGTGTGTGCGTGGGTTAATAAACACTGCTCAAAAAAATAAAGGGAACACTTAAACAATACAATATAACTCTAAGTAAATCAATTTCACTTCTGTGAAATTAAACTGTCCACTTAGGAAGCAACACTGATTGACAATCAATGTCACATGCTGTTGTGCAAATGGAATAGACAACAGGTGGGAATTATTGGGAATTAGCAAGACACACTCAGTAAAGGAGTGGTTCTGCAGGTGGGGACCACAGACCACTTCTCAGTACCTATGCTTTTTGGCTGATGTTTTGTTCACTTTTGAATGTTGGTGGTGCTTTCACACTCGTGGTAGCATGAGACGGACTCTACAACCCACACAAGTTGCTCAGGTAGTGCAGCTCATCCATGATGGCACATCAATGCGAGCTGTGGCAAGAAGGTTTGCTGTGTCTGTCAGCGTAGTGTCCAGAGGCTGGAGGCGCTACCAGGAGACGTGGAGGAGGTCGTAGAAGGGGACCTTCGGCTTTGTGCAAGTAGGAACAGGGGGAGCAGTGCCAGAGCCCTGCAAAATGACCTCCAGCAGGCCACAAATGTGCATGTGTCTGCACGAACGGTTAGAAACCGACTCCATTAGGATGGTATGAGGGTCCGACGTCCACAGATGGGGGTTGTGCTCACAGGAGGCTTGGCATTTGACAGAGAACACCACGATTGGCATATTTGCCACTGGCGCCCTGTGCTCTTCACAGATGAAAGCAAGTTCAGACTGAGCACGTAACAGACGTGACAGACGTGACAGAGTCTGGAGACGCCGTGGAGAGCGATCTGCTGCCTGCCACATGTGCTCGCCAGAGGTAGCCTGACTGCCATTAGGTACCGATATGAGATCCCTCAGACCCCTTGTGAGACCATATGTTGGAGTGGTTGGCCCTGTGTTCCTCCTAATGCAGGACAATGCTAGACCTCATGTGGCTGGAGTGTGTCAGCAGTTCCTGCAAGATGAAGGCATTGAAGCTATGGACTGGCCCGCCCATTCCCCAGACCTGAATCCGATTGAGCACATCTGGGACATCATGTCTCGCCCCATCCACCAACGTCACGTGGTTTAGTCCAGGTCTGGGAGGAGATCCCTCAGGAGACCATCCGCCACCTCATCAGGAGCATGCCCAGGCATTGTAGGGAGGTCACACAGGCACGTGGAGGCCACACACAATACTGAGCCTCATTTTGACTTGTTTTAAGGACATTACATAAAAGTTGGATCAGCCTGTAGTGTGTTTTTCCACTTTAATGTTGTGTGTGACTCCAAATCCAGGCCTCCATTGGTTAATACATTTGATTTCCATTGATGATTTTTGTGTGATTTTGTTGTCAGCACATTCAACTTTGCACATTCAAATAGAATTGTTCTTAGGAAAAACGATAAAAAATAAGGAATTTTCTTCCTTTCAGTGCAATTCTGATTTCTCCTAAGTAAACAGAGTGTAAAAAATATCACTCACACAACTTAAAACAAAATCTCCCGAGGTAGAGGGCTGACAAACCACAATACAACAAAAGCTGTAAACAGTTTCAAACTTATTCTTTTTTTCAAGTCGAACAATTCTTCCCTTCAGTGCACTTTGGCTTTAAACAAAATAAAAACAATAAGTAACGGAGGAGAGCGCTGAGTGGGCGGGCTAGGCTGAGCCTACCTGCATAGCTGATTGGCTGGCTGGCTGGCGCTGCTGAGCCACGTGACGGTGCAACAACAAAAGAGGAGAGGGGAGAGGGTGCGCTGTTCTGTGCTGTGTGACCCAGCGCAGCGCTGCTCTTACAGACAGATAGCAGACTCTATGAATCCGTGTGCGCAGCAGTCAGTGCGTGCGGGAGAGAAAAAAAAGCTTGAGTATCGTCCTTTTATCAATATCAATACCAGCGTTGGTATCGATATTATCGATATTTGGATCGATCCGCCCGACCACGGAGTATGTTGCCGGAGTAACTGACTCCAAGTTACGCTGAACTTGCTTTGTGAAACCGAAAACCTAGAGTATGAGTCAACTAACTGAGTTTTCACTAAACATGCTTTCTGAAACCCCCCCCCTGTAATATAAGTAGTAGGCGTTGGCATGTTTTGAGCAGAGCACGTGGTGCAGTAGGTTGGCTGATTATACCATTTAGTTGGGTAGTACGCCAGGTTGGACGTCAGAGGCGCTCTGAGCTCCCGAGTGAGAAGCCCAACTCCTGAACGCATTGTAAGATTCTGGAGAAAGAACTAGGCTAGAAATGGCTCAAGAAGAGGATAATTACGGAAAGCACGGTAATGTTTAAACAAAAAGTATTGCATCGTAGTTGTGCTTTGTTTGGGCGTTGTAGTTTTGGGTGTAGCAACCGTGCCTTAGCTGTGTGGAAGTGAAAGCTAGTAGCTGTGTTGTTGTGGTTTGTTTTCGCTGCGTCGCTGTTTTGAATTCAGAGCTGTATTCCTGTGGGTTTCACTTTACAAAGCTCCTGCTTGAACTTATTCGAAAGCGTGATTCGTTATTTGTTATAAATAATATTTTGTAGCGGACAGCGTTTTAGTTTCGATTCTCTATCAGGCGTTGCCTGATTAGGCGTTTCTAAACCTCTGTGAGGTCAACTAACTACAGTTTTTCGAACTGACTTTATTTGGGATTCACGTTTAATTCGGTGGAGAAAATTGTTTTTGTTGTGGTGGTCGTGAAGCGGTCCTCACTTGTTTACAAACAAATTTCAAATAAAATCCTTTTTCCACCGCCTGACGTCGCTCACGCTGGCAGTCACGCAGCATTTGTGATACTGACATTTAAGCAGCTGCTCGAAAGTAACCAACTTTTGTCCACTGAAACCAGTAAAACCTCCCAACGGGTTGGTGGTGTGTTTTAAGCAGGTGGCTATTCGTGAGGTTGGCTGCCTGGGGTTTTGCATCGGAAGAATACACCCGCCTCAGTAGCCACAGTCATGATCATCGAGTATCGCTGGAACCTGGAGGTTACCCAAGCAGAAATGGGGAGTTGCTATAAAGTGGAGGCATTTGTTCTAAGAGAGAAAGTCTGATAGGTTTAAAACGATGCAGAATACAAGAGAAATCATCAGGCCTGCTTGAAGAGGTGGGCTTGGGCACAATACATATGTAGTGTGGTCACTAACCGTGCCTGAGTATAGTACACATCAGCTGACACCCTAAAGATGTTCTTGTACAGTGGGGTATTTTGTCAGCCACTGGTTCTCCTACTTAGATAGATGAGAGAGGTCTGTAATTTTCATCATAGGTACACTTCAGCTATGAGAGAAAAATCCAGGAAAGTACATTGTAGGATTTTTAAAGAATTTAATTGTAAATCGTGGTGAAAAATAAGTATTTGGTCACCCACAAACAAGCAAGATTTCTGGCTCTCACAGACCTGTAACTTCTTCTTTTAGGAAGCTCTTAGGTCCTCCACTTGTTTACTTGTATAAAATGGCCACCTGTTTGACCTAGTTATCTGTGTGGTGAAAAATAAGTATTTGGTCACCCACAACAGCACGAATTTCTGGCTCTCCCAGAGACCTGTAACTTTCTTCGTTAGGAAAGCTTCTTCTGGTCCTCCACTTGTATACTTGTATAAATGGCAACCCTGTTTGACCTCGTTATCTGTATAATAGACACCTGTCCACAATCCTCAAAAAAGACTCCAAACAACAAACCAAAGAAGCTGTTGAAAGGACACACCAGGATGGAAAATTGGAGACCCTGCACCAAGCTGGGAAGAGTGGAAATCTACAATAGGCAAGAAAGCAGGGTTGGTGTGAATAAATCAACTGTGGGAGCAATTGTAAGAAAATGGAAAGACATAAGAAGACCATTGATAATCTCCCCTCGATCTGGGGGCCCATGCAGATCCTCATCCCGTGGGGTCAAAAATGATGATGAGAACGGTGAGCAAAAAAATTCCCAGAACTACACGGAGGGACTGATGAATGACCTTCAGAGAGCTGGGACCAAAGTAACAAGGCTACCATCAGTAACACCACTACGCAGAGAGGGACTCAGATCCTGCAGTGCCCAGACGTGCCCCCCTGCTTAAGCCAGTACATGTCCAGGCAGGTCCAGGCCGTCTGAAGTTTTTGCCAGAGAGCATATGGATTGTGATCCAGAAGAGGATTGGTGGAATATCATGTGGTCAGATGAAAACAAAATAGAACTTTTTGGGAAAAACTCAACTCGTTGTGTTTGGAGGAAGAAGAATGCTGAGTTGTGACATACCTACTGTGTAGCATGAGGGTGGAAACATCATGCTTTGGGGCTGTTCTTCTGCAAAGGGGACAGGACGACTGATCCGTGTTAAGGGAAGAATGAACGGGGCCATGTATCGTGAGATTTTAAGCCAAAACCTCCTTGTGGAGGGAGTTGGAAGTCCGTGTTGCCCCAAAACATTACTGCTCTAGAGGAGATCTGCATGGAGGAATGGGCCAAAATACCAGCTACAGTGTGTGCAAACCTGGTGAAGACTTACAGGAAATGTTTGGCCAACAATGTGATTTCCTGGATCTTTTTTTCTCATTTTGTCTCTCATAGTTGAAGTGTACCTATCATGAAAATTACAGACCTCTCAAATTTTTCTAAGTAGGAGAACTTGCACAATCAGTGGCTGACTAAATACTTTTTTACCCCACTGTACATGCAGCACTAGTAGCTGATACTGCGTTGCATAACCACTAGATCTATAAGGTGTATGAGAAGGCTCATGTCAGCATCCCCAAAACGACTCAAATAAACAAACAAACAAAAAAACACAAAGTACAACCATAAAGTCCGTTGTGCTGTGCAAGCACGTCTTTACTCCACCAAAAAAAAAAAGTTTCATTGTTTAAATAAAATTTAGTGTTTTTTTTAATCCAAAGAAAATGTTGTGGAAGCAGTTCATGTGCGGGAAACTCACCAGCATTTCAGAGTTGAAGCTGTTCAACTAGATGGGCTAAAATTCCTCCAAGCCAGTGTGCAGGACTGATAACCAGTTATTACTACTGCACAATGGGGCAACATATGTAATATTGGATCGTTTTCCTTAGTAAAAAAGAAGTATAAAATGTCTCGTATGGTTTAATTTGTTTGATTTTATTTTATTTTATTTTCGGAGTTGTCTGGAAACGTGATGATTTTCTTTTTTTAGGCCATGTTCATGAAGAAATATAGAAAAGTCTACAGGGTTTATACAAAACTTTCCAACACACCACTGTGTCCACTCACAGCTGTATCTTGTCTGGATAAAGTCATCTAAATACTGTAGATTCATGTTATCAAGAACCACAAAATGCTGGTTAGTCAGTGATAAGCAATGCCGTTTCCATGCTTGTGGACGTTTTGGTTTTTGTGTTAGTAATTGTGGAAAATGGCTTTTGAGTGATTTCTTTTGACTGCCCACATGCTCTACATCAGTAAAAGGGACAGTTGTTTTGGTATGTTTTGTATCAGTCTTGGCATGATTACTGCAAAATCTAATGATAGTCAACTTGTTTGTATAATGCTATTCAAACCTACGCTGGCCACTTTTAGGTTACACACTGTCTGCTTTTCACTTTCGACAGAAAGGTCGAAGTATAGCAGCTAGGAAGGACGTCAGATAAAAGATGCATATGGCATTGTTTGTTTTTTAGGTACACCTTGCCAGGTAGGACCCCCTTTTCGCTGTCAGAACTGCCTTATTTCCTCATGGCTTAGGTTTGACAAGGTGTTGGACAGATTTTTGGTCCCTATTGACATGATGGCATCGGCAGTTGCTGCCGGCTGCACGTCCATGATGCAAAATCTCGCGTTCCAAAAGTTTTCTATTGGATTGAGATCTGGTGACTGTGAGTACAGTGAACTCATTGTCATGTTCAGAAACCAGACAAAACCAGTTTGAGATAAATTGAGTTTTGTGACATGGTCAATGGTGGATTTATGGACATGGTCAGTTACCAATGCTCAGGCTGGTCATGGCGTTTAAACAGTGCCTCAGTTGGTATTAAGGGGCCCAAAGGTATGCCAGAGAGGAACCACCCTCCCTCCCTGAACTGCTGATACATGACTGGATTGATCCATGATTTCATGTTGTTTTGCCAAATTTTGACCGTGAGAATGTCGCAGCAGAATTTGAGATCTCAGACTAGGCAATGTTTACAGTCTTCTACTCTCCAATTTTGGTTAGTCAGAGCAAATTGTAGCCCCATTTGCATGTTTTTAACTGACAGCAGTGGCACCCGGTGTGGTCTTCTGCTGCTGTTGCCCATCTGTTTCACGGTTCGATGTGTTGTGTGTTCAGAGATGCTCTTCTGCGTTCCTCGTTGTAACAAGTCGTTTTTTGAGTTACTGTTGCCTTTCTGTCAGCTCAAACCAGTGCCATTCTCCTCTCACTTCTGACATCAACAAGGCATTTTCACCCAGAGAACTGTCACTCACTGGATATTTTCTCTTCTTCAGACCATTCTGTGTAAACCCTAGAGATGGTAATGCATGAAAATCCCAGTTGATCAAGAGCATCTAAAATGCAGACCAGCCCATCAGGCACCAAAAACCATGTCATGATCAAAGTCACTTGTGCTAGGTTTACACAGCTGGCAAAGCATCTCAAATCTGATTTTCTGAACTATATGAAATATCACTATGTATCATATTGTAATGTATTGTGATATAATCGTACCACGATGCGTATTGTATCGTGAAGTCCTTTCCAGTACCCACCCTTAATTGTAACAGGTACTCCTTTAATGGTCATGTTCAAAAGGGCATGTTTGGCCGCAGCCACTTCTCTGGTTTGCCCTTTTTAAGCTTTTAAACTTTTTATTTTTCTTTGACACTGCCGCTATCTACAGACGGTCCCCGGGTTACGCAGCACTTGGTGCATGCCAGACCGATGTTACAACGCTATTCCTAATAAATTCATAATAAATCTGATTTCAACATAAAAGACAGCACTGAAGTTATGAGGCATAGAAACGAGGCGAGGTGCAATCCGGAACTACTTTTTGTTGCTGTTCTCGCTGTGGCGTCGGTCCGGCGCAGTAATACACCAAGGCGAGTGTGTAGGACCGTGTGTGTGGTGTCAGTGTTTACTTTGTTCTTGCGTTGTCCTTTGCTTTACATTATATTTGCGTATTTATTGTTACATAAGAATCGAGTTATGATGAAAATCGACTTGCACCATGCTGTAGGAACAGATCTGCGTCATAACCTGGGGGCTGCCTGTATATCAGTATTCTTAAGCTTTTTTTTTTTTTTTTTTGAGGCCTGAACTCAATCTAAAACATCAGAGTATTCTGTTTACAGTGGTGCTTGAAAGTTTGTGAACCCTTTTGAATTTTCGAATTCTTTTTGTAGAGCAGTGGCTTTCTCCTTGCAACCCTGCCATAAACACCATTGTTCTTCATTATTCTTCTGATGGTGGACTCCTTAACATTAGCCAATGTGAGAGAGGCCTTCAGTTGCTTAGAAGTTACCCTGGGGTCCTTTGTGACAACGCCAACTATCACACGCCTTGCTCTTGGAGTGATCTTTATTGGTCAACAACTCCTGGGGCGGTAACAATGGTCTTGAATTTCCTCCATTTATACACAATCTGTCTGGCTGTGGATTGGTGGAGCCCAAACTCTTTACAGATGGTTTTGTAACCTTTTCCAGCCTGATGAGCATCAGCAACTTGTTTTCTGAGGTCCTCAGAAATCTCCTTTGTTCGTGCCATGATACACTTCCACAAACGTGTTGTGAAGAGCAGACTTTGATAGATCCCTGTTCTTTAAATAAAACAGGGGGCCCACTCACACGTGATTGGCATCCCATTGACTGAAAACACCTGAGTCTAATTTCACCTTCAAACTTTTTCACTAAAACTAATTTCACCTTACTTTTGCACATTTTACTTTTGTCATTTGTTTAACTGGGTTCTCTTTATCTACTTTTAGGACTTGTGTGAAAATCTGATCGCTTTAGGTCATATTTATGTGTTCACAAACTTTCAAGCACCAATGTACATGACCAACTTGAATAAACTGCAGAGATTTGATTATGATCCGATTATTAAGTGCATGTCAAAGACATGGAAAGTTTTCAGATATAAGCGTAACGCTGTTCAAGGTGTGACAGGGCAGTGAGACGGTATGTTCTGTTGACATGTTTGAGCTGTAGGCAACCTGGTTCCAAGAGGAGGGAGTTATGCTTCTTATTTGTGGGAGGTTTGCTCTTTCAAAGTCACTTGGCAGCTTAGTCGTTATAATTTGACAGCTGTTTGTTTTGGAAGAGGGACGTTGGTTGCCGACTTGAGGTGGGTGGGGGCAGTCTCTTGTGCTAATGAGGTGGGAGTCTTGTAAATTCTTGCATTTACATTTGTGATTTAGCAGACGGCCTTATCCAGAGTGACTTACAATTGATACATTCTAACAATCCAAGCAGTTGTGAGTTAATGGCCTTGCTCAAGGACCCAACAGTGGCAGCTAGGCAGAACTGGGATTCGAACCCTGGAACGTCTGGTCCTATTCAATTTGGAAATGGAAAGGTCTGCATTAGGGGTGTACGATATAAAAAAATATCTTGATATTTTCAGGGGATTTTGTTGATAACGATAATTGGGCGATACTTTGGCAGTGTATATCATTTGGTCTAAAATATTCATAAGTAGTTTGAACCCATCTCCCTCAACCACTTGAATTGGTGTCTTTCGGGATGTGACAATGGGACTGTGGTAGCCTAGCGGTTAAGTTACTGGACTCTGGACCAGAAGGTCCAGGGTTCAAATCCCACCTCTGCCAAACTGCCACTGTTGGGTCCTTAAGCAAGATCCTTAATCCACAATTGCTTGGATTGTATCAAGATTGTACCAATTGTAAGTCGCTCTGGATAAGGGCGTCTGCTAAATGCTGTAAATGTAAATGTGACAGCATTTGTTATTCCTTGCTTTTTCTTGACGTAAAACACACTGTTTTGCTGAATGGTTCCGCTAAAGTTTTCTGAGTGTGTTTTTCTACTGGTACCTCAGCTGGTTTAAGCCTGTTGTGGACAGCTGACTCTCGAAGTTTGTCATATTCTTCTGTTTCTGCACTGTGGTTAGTTTACATATGGTGAAATGTTAGTTGTTGAGCTGTCTTTAATGGCAACCAATTAGGTTGCAGATTGCCACCTTTTGAGCATCTGTCTTTTCAATGCTGAACCATCTCCAACGATGCAGACTGCGAGGCTGGTGGTGTCTGTAGTTTGTCTCCTGGCACAGTGTTCACTCATTTTTGACTTCAGTCAAGTGCTTTTAGGTAGAAATCTAGTTTGATTTGTGGTGTTGGCATGCTGTGTGCACTCGGTACACATGCACTGTAGTCTGTCCTACCTGGCTACATGATGCAGTGAATATGTGGAGTCTTAAGGGATGTTAAAACAACAATTAAGATATTATTGCAGATGATAATATCTTAATTTGTGCTTTCCAGATTAATCTGTCTGATCCGAGCAATAAGCCATACAGCCCTCTTCCATGATGGCAACTGTTTTTATTTAGGCAAGTTTCAGTGGGAGAAAAAACAGATCTTATGCAGGAATAGTCTGTCCCATCTCATCAGTTTGTTGGTGATGGACTGGTGTGTTTGTGCTGTACAGGCTTTGGTGGAGTGGGTTTGGAAGGCGAGCTCTTTTGCCTAATGTCTAGAAATCTTTTTCTTTTTCTCTCACCTCAGCTGCCTTCTCACTGGGATGGAAATCTAGCCAGACTAGAAATGCAACGATCGATCACTCTGACCGGTGATCTCATATAACCGATTCCGTCCCGGTCACATTTTGCAGACACTTGTGCCCTTGTGACACCGACATCGGCACAAACGCAGCCGCACACATGAACAGCACAGTGACTAAAGTTAATTCAGAATTCAGTTCATGTGTATAAGGAGCTTTAAACTTAAACAGTTAATGCTCAGCCACTCCGTATTTGTTTCTCGGTCCCAACGTTTAGCTTGCGGCTTGATTGTCTGTTTGTTTTTGGGTTCTTGTGCATCTGTGATCCATTTTATGTGTGTCTTTTTTAATTAGTTAATAAAATCTCACAGTGAGTGTTTTTAGTCGTGTTGTCTTTTATACCCAGGATGTTGCTGCATTCAGTGGCTTACTGAACGTATGACTTACCGTCTTAGTTGGTGTACGCTGCTACCCGAGTGGAGCCAGTTGCAATTCAGCCTTTTTGCTTGTACTCGTACCGCTGCACTAACTGGTAAAAATCCTTTTGTCAATGCTGTAATAAAATCAACAGCACAAAGCTAAAGCTAGTTAGAGAATAGAGGCAGGTACAAGCCAATAGCACTTGCTCTATTTCTTTAGGAATTGTTTCTATATGCTGTCATTTATAATTCTTAGACAGAAAGAAAATCAGAATTGATTGGTCATGTAGTTAAAAAATCAGAAAATCGCAATCGGTGCATCTCCAATCCAAACGTGGATCATCTGTGCAGCATTCTGGCCAATTTTACTTTAGATATCTGAAGACGACGCAATATTTGAATTGTATTAACCCATGTTTTGCACATACTGAAGATGAGTGAACAACCTTCAGTTCCTTCTCCCAGTCTCCCTGCCCTAATTCTGTATCAAGATCTTTCTCCTACCCCTGCTTAATATATGTCAAGGTGGTTTCAGATTGTACTGAGAGGAAATTATAAATATAGTGGTACCTCTGTTCTCGTTGTTAATTCGTTCTAGAAGGCAAAATCCACTACCGGTCAAATTTCCCCATAAGGAATAATGTAAGTTCAATTAATCCATTCCAGATGCCAAGAAAATCCACACTGTATAAGGCATATGCATTAGTGGAGTTGTACTGTACAGGCAATCCCTGATTTACAATGGGGATATGTTCCAACAAATCCATCATAAGTTAAATGTATCCTGTGCTGAGGGGTTTAATGAGTGTTCAGTAGAGTGCTCTATACTGTATCATAGTGGAGCCTATGATTAGATCTAATGATATGTAAATTACTGTTTAAAACACTTGCGTTAACCTACAGTTGGCCATAATCATTAACACAAAGCTTATTTTATACTAAATTGTTGAAGAATGTTATGTAATTTGGTGAATAATGGATTAAAAGTATAAAGTAAAAGCAAAACATTTACTCTCTTGGTGAATTAGCAGAGGTGCTAAGCCAAGTACAGCCTGTGTTCTGGAGGATTATATGTGAGACTCGTTTTTGCTAAAACCTTCACTGGTTATCTAGCAAGGTAAAGTTTCTTTAGTTTTGGCACTAATAAAGAACCACAAACAATAGTTGTCTTGCCACAGATTAAAGTTATGTAGGCATTTCAACGTAAGTACTTAATGTGCAGATTATCAACACAAGACTTGGTGTTAACACCCAGTTATGACTGGCACTTCACTTGTGAAGGTGTATCTATGCTAATTGTGGGATTGTTTTACTGTTAAAGAATAAACAATATAATATATCAGCATTTGGACAGTAAATCAACCTTTCAGCAACTCTGTGGGACAATCATGACTAGACTTTTGGGATTTAGACCCCAGCCTACATGTGCAGTAAGCAGAGTAGGCTAATTACCTTGCAATGCCCTGTAAAAATAGGAACATTACATTTTAATAGCCCCACTGCTGAACAACATTTTTAATTACTACATCCATTCGGAGGAATCGCATCTTCTTTGTATTCCTGTTTATTTCAAATCAGAAGTACCTGTGCCCTTTGGTAAAAAGCTTTTGACTGAGCCCTGCTATTTTTTACATGCCTTCAGTTTTGCAAAGGGTAAATGATTTATCTTCTAGTGATGGATCTTAATGAAAATTTTAAGGGACTGGAAACCATTTTGGTATATTCTTTTGTGAGTGACATGGGAGCAAACAAATGTGCCTCCATCTCTGCTCAGCTTGGCACACTGCCCAGTAGTAAATGGGGAAATTGGGCAAGCCCATGCCACCCAAACAAAACCACTGTGGTAGCCTAGTAGTTAAGGTACTGGACTCTGAAGGTCCAGAAGGACCAGAAGGTCCAGGGATCAAATCCCACCTCTGCCAAGCTGCCACTGTTGGGTCCCTGAGCAAGGCCCTTAACCCACAATTGCTTGGATTGTAAGACTGTATCAATTGTAAGTCGCTCTGGATAAGGGCGTCTGCTAAATGCTGTAAATGTAAATGTAATGTAAATGTAACCACCCTTTGAATTCTGAATCTTTTTTTTATCCCCAGATGAATTTTGAGAATGCCAATGGGAATACATAGGAAAATCAATAATAGGTCATCGGGAAAGAAATAAGAATATCTGAATTAATGAACCTCTGTGATTTGGGTGTACCTTGGCAATGCCATCTGCAAGATAATGAGGGGCATGCTCAGATTAAACTATGGCCGCAGTCACAGTGAGTGTGTTTACGTGCACTTAATAATGCAATAACTGCAGAAAATCAGATTTGGTCAGTAATCCGATCAATGAGTATACATGGGCTTATGTAATCAGATAATGGGAAAAATCTGGGTTTACATGACTTGGGCAGTAATCGGATTTCTACTTGGCAACCAGCCAATAATCTCATAGAAATATATGATATAAACTTCGAAATGTAATATTAAATAACCAAGTTATTCAGTCTCCCCAAAATGTTTTATAGCCATTTCACTGCCTTTAATTCTAGAAACTAGAAACACAGATTGGAATCGGGGAACTGGTATCCAGTGGTGATTGAGAGTTTGTGAACCCCTTAGAGTTCTATATTGCTGAGTAAATATGACCTAAAACATCGTCAGATTTTCACACAAGTCCTAGAAGTATATAAAGAGAATCCAGTTAAAAAAGGAGACAAATATTATACTATTGAGGAAAATTATCCAATATTAGTTTAGTTGCAGTTATTGCTGCACAGGAGGGTCACACCAGATACTGAAAGCAAAGGTTCACATACTTTTGCCACTCACTAATATGTAATATTGGATCATTTTCCACAGTAAATAAGTGACTAAGTGTAATATTTTTATCTCATTTGTTTAACTGGGTTCTCTTTATCTACTTTTAGGACTTGATGATGTTTTGGGTCATATTTATGCAGAAATATCGAAAATTCTAAAGGGTTCACAAACTTTCAAGCACTACTGTACATCCACAAATGCCACTTAAAATGTTACTGTACAAAAAACAAGCCTCATATTATCCGTGTCCTAAAATGGTGTCGAGTTCTCTGGCCTCTGAGGCATCTGGGATGGACCATCACATGTGGAAATGTGTATTGTGGTTAGATGAATCAGTATTCCAGATCTTTTTTGGAAGAAATGTGCTCCAGACCAAAGACAAAAAGGGCCATCCAGATGACTATCAGCTACAAGTCCACAAGCCCACTAAAGTTGCCAAATATCCACTTTTCCAGAGTTTATCTGTAATTCAGTGTCTTACCAGAACTTTGAGTGGGTTTGTTCTGAAGTCGTATCTTCTTTTTGCCACTTTGGTTTGGTGTGCAGCTTGTATCACTATCCCTTGGACGTCAGAATAATCTCAGCATTGCATTCTAAAACAAAATGCGTGCAGTGATAAATTATTGAATTTAGCAAGAGCTTACAGGGCTTACATCATCTCCAATGGAAGCTTCCTCTTTCCACTTCTTATGAATGTTCTGAATAGTACTCTGAGGGATAGTTGAAGGCTCTGAAGTCTTTTTGTATCAATCTACCCATCTTTCCTCATTGCCTTGAAGCCTTTGAATGCAGCTTTCTGGCCATGGTGAATTAGTTTGCCTTGTCATACATTTCTTATAGTGGTAACATCAAGCATGGTTTTATTCTGAAGTGATCAACTAATAAAAGTAATAACTTTTATTTTAATGATTGATCATACTTGTTTAAAATGCATGTTCACTTTTATGCTGAAAGTTAAAATGTGTAAATGTAGCTTAAACAGATGTTTGTTTAAATTTTCAGGGTGTAATGTGACAAACCGTAAGGAACTTAACAAGGTATACGTTTTTGCATCGCAGTGCGCTATGTCACGATGCTTTATTACACACCTAGCCCTGCTTATATCTGTAGCTAAATCTGAATTCCCCGAACACTCCCGATTTGTCATGATCTTCATATTCTGCCAAGCCATCTCCATGCAAGTGAGGATGAGCCACAACTAGCAAATAAATGCAATGACAGGTGTCTGTTTTTTATTCAGTTGTTTGATATTGTAATGGATCCCTCAGTTAATTGTTATAATAATCTATGAAATATATTTTGGAATGGAGTTGGGTGGTTTTTCATTTTTAAATAAGTTGTAGACTAAATGTTTAAGCTCAATTGGTCAAGGTAGTGATTTAAGCTCTTAAACCCTGAACAGATAAACAAATCTGGCATAAACAGAGCTATTTTAAGGATATATTTAGATATAAACTGTATTGATTGTTTTTAGTGTTGGTGGTATGCACTCTGTCCTGTCAGCTAGTCACAATGGTGCTTCCTTATGGGATTTACTGTTGTTTAGAGTCCCACCCTTTAATGTCTCAGCATGCACGTTCACATTCCAGCAAGCTACTGTGGGGGTGGGTGGCATACTTATGTTCTTCAGAACGATCTGCTGGTTAATCAAACTTGTGTTAATATAATTAAGAGGTGCATAATGAAGTGCAGTTAACAACAGAGATAAAAGGAAAGGAGGAGTGCACTAAAGGAGCAGTATCAGTACTCTTACACACATTGGTTGAAAGAGAACATGGTTTTGTTATGGGTCAAGGACTACGTGTAATAAATAAATATATATATATATATATATATATATATATATATATATATATATATATATATATATATTTTATATTTATGCATGTTGAACATAAATGTTGTTAAAAAACACATGATCATCTTGGTCACGACTGTCTTACGGCCAAGCTTAGCTGTGCAAAAATTTGCCCTTCTGTCTAGGGCTGCAACAACAAATCGATAAAAAGCGATTATTAAAAGTGTCGACAACGAATTTCATTATCGATTCGTTGTGTCGCATGATTTATGTTTCCCTCGCCTTATCATATCCGCTTACGTTACTTGCGGCACTTCGTCAGCGCTGGAAAATAAAATACGAGTGAGTTGAACAGAGCGAGTCGGAGCCGGCGCGGACGCGGAATTTTCAAAATAAGTTAGCATTAACAATGAAATAAATTCTACAAATGAAACATGACCAACGCAGAGAATAAGGTTCGGCTTAAGACCTCAAAAGTGTCGGAGCACTTCACGCTTCACACAACTAAACAATGTGTAACAAGCTTTGCAAAAGTGATCTGACCTGGCACGGGAGCACCCCGGTGCTTATACAGCGTTCGAAACGGAAACATGGTGTCACTGATGAGGATGAAGGGAGCTCAACAACAGCGTAAGTCACCACAATATCCCGAGTTTGTTCTGTTGTGAAGTGAGGAAATGTAACGGCGCACTCGCACTTATCGAACGGGCACAGCACGGTTGATGCTGTTTTTCTGCTTATTAGCTGGATAATGACAGTTATGGAGTTAACAGAGAGAGAGATCCTATATCGGCCCCCCCAGGTAGCCAATCCTATTGATGCATTCCTGCTACTATTCAACCTGTCTGGGCGTTTTTTTCCTTTCTGCGGCAATGAAATATGTTCCTCTATAAAGAGAGCCACTTTAAGCCAGGAGCATGTTGACATGCTAACATTTGGCGTTGGCAAGGCAATTTGTCCCTAAAAAGAAATAGCGTGAATGAGTTTGTATGTAAGTGTTTGGCATCAGAGATGCACTTATTTTTTTTCTTTATTGTTTTCATTTGTTATTTTAATTTATTAATAAATTTATTATTATTTATTTATTGTAAGCACTTATTTGCTCTGTTATTTGATGTTATATTTCTGAATAAAGACATGGAAAGTTTTTTTTTTTTTTTTTTAAACCCGATTCATCGAAATAATAATCAACCAATTAATCGACTATTAAAATAATCGTTAGTTGCAGCCCTAATTTGGCATGTATTTAATTAGTTCTTGGCATGTTTCGCATAGGTTCTGTAGGAGTTTAGAAGGCTTTTTCATAAAACCATTTCATATGTATATACACAAGGTATGTATTGCTTAATATCCACAATATGTTCTTGTGAATTTGTGCGAATGGCAAGTTATACCGTACTTTACAAAGCTGTATGGATAACTGTAGTGTGCTGGTGTTGGCTAAATGGCCAAAACTGTATTCCATTCCTACCTCTGTTCTGCTGTATTTTTTAGCTGTTACTCACCCCAGTGTAAAAAATTTTTTTTAAAGAAAATTAGACCGACATAATGCTACAACGCTAGATGTTTATATCTGCCACGTCTCGTTCTCTGACTGAGATTTCTGAACTCTTTCTTAACTTTATTGGACCACAAACCTATACGAGGTCAGATGATGTCCAAACAGGCGCCGAGTGATGTATACCTGTGTAAGTGTGTTTGATCTCAATTGTAACATTTAAAACATTTAATTTGAATTAATCAGATTAAGTTGTCCAGCACTAGGAGAAAAATTTGTATATTTGGAGAGATGACACAACTTGTCACAGTATATCCACTAAATTGTAGACGGCACTACATGACTACTGGTTCTGTTTCATTAAAGTATTTGATTAAGAGGCATTAGACGCTTTCACACCAACAGTTCTAGGGACTATTTTTTTCAGGAACTAATCAAAGCGGCGTGACCACCGCTAATGACATATACGTTTCTGTGGCTATGGCAAAACTCTCACACACTTTGAGAAACTCACTTCCCCATAACAATTCCACGAAGATACGGTTCCACTAAAGATCGAAACTAAAGAGTTTCCAAACCCTGAGTAGGAAATGTTTAAGAAGAAGGCTGTTGTTATGTTGAGTATGAACTGGAGACTAGAGGTGGGTGATACCGGGAATTTTGGTATCGATCCGATACCAAGTAAATGCAGGGCCAGTATCGCCGATACCGATACTTTTTAATATTTAAGCTTCATTGATCCAAAAGGTGCTTCGTGACAGAGAGCAGACTTTGATGAATCAGTGCATGCGGGAGAGAGAAAAAGCTTGAGTATTGATCTTTTTACACGAGTATTGCTCAATATCAATACCAGCGTTGGTATTGATATTATTGATATTTAGATCGATCCACCCACCTCTACTGGAGACTGGTGAACCATTGACTTAATTTATTAATGCAAAAAACTAGTAATAACTGTCATTCAAAAAATACCTAGTCAATACTAACTCATCAGTGTTTGTTTAACCAGTCCTGCCAGCTTTGCCATCATTAAACATTTAATATGGAAAAATGCATATACATCAGTGATCTGATGCCCATCTGCCACAGAGCCAAACATCGTATATGCAGTAGATCGGATATGCTGTTCGTAGAATTAAATCTGTGGTACTGTGGGACTGTGGTAGCCTAGCGGTTAAGGTACTGGACTATGGACCAAAAGGTTCAAGATTCAAATCCCACCTCTGCCAAGCTGTCACTGTCGGGTCCTTGAGCAAGGCCCTTAACCCACAATTGCTTGGATTGTAAGATTGTATCAATTGTAAGTTGCTATGGATGAGGACGTCTACTAAATAATGTAAATCAGTTACAGTTAAGTCCACTTGTGTTGAATGTACACTTCTTGTATTCTTGCACTCTGGGTAATGCTGCATTGGAATAAATATGAGGGGGATATGAAAATTGGATAGGGTGGCAGTGGTAAGGTAACCAAGAGTTTTAGAACTAAAAGCTTTGACAGTGTGCTGATTATGTAGCAGGCTGTTTGTGATATTATTAAGAACTAGTAAGTTCTAATGTACTTATGTAATTATAACTAATGATTGTACATTTAAACAGTATGCGTTATTTGCTAATCTGCTTCTTATGGCAAGAGCTTTAACACCGCCTATTCATATTGTTACTTTTTGCACAGGACTTGGTAGGCATAGTGACCTATGGTGTAAATATGTGCATGTCTGTGGGAAAGAAACTACTTTGTGGTTGGCACTGCAATATGATCCAATGCAGACTGAGCTTCTTAGTCATTGGGTAGGAATGTCTGTTGTAAGATGTGAGCCACTCCCAGGGCCCTCATTATTGGACTCCACCTGCTCCATGATTCAGAATCTTTGAACTCCAGCATTAAAAATAGCATTTGTTAACTCCTAATCAAGACTCGTACTCATAGACTGTTATTGATGGGACACACATCGACCCCCTTGAAGTCCACCAAATGACTATAAAATTAAGTTACAGCTGCCTGTTTAAAGGGAAATGTCACTTTTGACGGTTTTTAACACACTGGTGTGCCTTTTATGCACAAGACTTGACGTCATTATTTATTTTGACGTCAAAATTCTGCTTGATTACGTAATTCTGCGGTCTATTGTCCATATAACAACAATACAACCCTTGCTTGACTCGCATGCTAGTTAGCAAGCTACAGACTCTAGACTGTAGCTTGGCTTTCCCAATGTGGCACTGAGGTTTTTGATGCTGCAGGGTGGCATTTGCTTTTGCATTGACTAAATGAGGGGGGAATAAGTTGGCATGTTGACTGAGGTTGTTTACAATCTTGTGGCTTGTGTGAGATGATTCCACACTGTTTTGGTTAAGATTAAGACTGACTGGTTGGAAATTTTTTTTTAGATGCGTTGTTAAATTAAATAAAGCATTTGTTGCATTTGGTGAACATTCATCCAGAGGGCTATTTGGCTTTGTGTCGATTGCTCTTTAAGAAATGTATTTTAGTTACTTACTGAAATAAAGTGAAAGGAGGTGTTGTAAGGAAGTCAACAGGATCTGACTCATTCAAAGTGTGACCAAAGTTTGAGTGTCGACGATGCCCTCTGGCCAGGTGAGGTGTCTTACAGGCGTGATTAGAAATGCCTGAGGGAGGGGAGACCTCGTTGTCACTGCAGCAGTGACCCTTAGCCGGTCCTGTGATGGGTTGGTGTCCAATTTGTATGACTTCCAGGATAAGCTCTGGTTCCCCTGACCAGTACAAGCAGGGTTAAAACATGCCAAAAATGTTTTCTAAATGGGTAGTGTGTGTTTAATGTGAGACCAGATATCTTCTATATGATTTCAATCTTGACTTGAGCAAACCAAAACATGAGTCTGATGGACTTATTCTTGAGCCACTTTTTTGTAGTTTGGCCTCCTTGCAGCATGATCGTCTTTTGGTTTTTCCTCTTAAGAAATCAGCTTTTCAATTGTGGGAAACTTTTCTGCAGTATCCTCCAAAAGAATAGCTAACTTTTTATAGCGAAGCAGTTCATCAGAACCAACAGTGAAAACACTAACTTCAACCTGACACCTCCTTCATACTTGCAATGGTGGAAATGTAGTCACTTCTCACCTGGTGAGATGCTTTCTATATTCTGCCAAACACTTCACACTCTATGTTTCTGACAGCTGTGGCTTTGTAATACATCATCTAGACAGAAAACTAGACTCTTTCAAAAAAAAAAATTACCCGACGGTTTTGTGGGACTGTTTTGGTATTGACACATTTTACAGCGCCTTGCATAAGTATTCACCAAACTTGAATTTCTTCACATATTGTATTGTTATACCGTATTTTTCGGACCATAAGGCGCACTTAAAATCCTTTAACTTTCTCAAAAATCGAAAAGTGTGCCTTAAAATGCGGTGCGTCTAATGTATGAATTAATTCTGGTTGTGCTTTCTGACCTAGAACCGATTGTAGATGGTACACGGCGCTCATAAATCTGTCAAAAAGTTTTAGCATGGCCTTGGTAAGTTACGAAGCTTACGGCCACCGTAGTGCGCAGCATAGCGGAGTAATACGGTATGTGCTTCAGCATTAGGGTGCGTGCATTCATTCATTCATTTTCGAAG
>JAJAGP010002795.1:71932-98069 GCA_025084515.1 Ancistrus triradiatus
AGTTTATCATGTTAAGTTCACAATCACAAGTAGCTCATCAATACCAATTCTAAATATAATTATGGCAATTATGTCACGTACATTTTTGTCAATAATTATTTTATTTTGCTTGAACATGCACTTAGTGGAAATTATTTAACCAGTGAAATCCAGATTAAAGATGCAGAGTTAGCTAAGCTGTCAAAGATATCCCATAAACTCAAGGATACAGAGGACGTCAGATTGCTGCTCACTGTGTAAAAGCCCTTAAGTGTGACCTTTCTAATCACATTATTGTTATAAATGTACCTATTCATTGTCAAAATTTCTTTCTGGTGTTTTTATTCTTAATAAAGGAACAAAGCATTTTCAGTTCCATGTTCTGTCATCTATTATTCCATTACTTTTCCTCATGTTTTTGCCGTGGTATCGTTTTAGTATCCGTATCGAGATACTTTAGACAGGTATCGTATCAAAATCATGATTTTGGTATTGTGACCACACTAGTAGGAACCAGAAGGTGGAAGTGAAATTCTATTTATAATGGGCCTTAGAGTATTGGAATTTGAATGTGTGAACTCTGAAGGCATGTTTTTGACTATTTGTTTACGCCAGTTTGCACATCCTTAGAACAACTATTAAGTTAGTATCGTAGTGCAGACTCCATACCATTTTGATTATGGCAGTCTTTGCAATATGACACTTGCATATATTCAGCATGCAATATTATTCAACCTAAACTTCAAAGCAACTGCAAATGCAGATACAAAACAAGCCTTTTGGAAGCTCCTCTCTATGGAACATATTCAGTAGACTGTGTAGTGCCTCGTGTACCAACATGTTGTAAGCCCTCTGTATACAACGTTGTCTCTGGAATTGTGATAATGAATAATCTATGCTGTGTAACATTTTATGTTGCTTTTCTTTTAATGCACAGGTGAGCCTAGAAAATATGACCCCAGCTTCAAAGGGCCCATCCAGAACAGGTAAGGAAAGGTTTAGTTCTTCGTAGCTTCCAGTCATGCCTTGTATTGTTCCTTGTCTGTCTTACAACAGGCTGTATTGTGTGGTCTCTCTCTTACAGAGGCTGCACAGACATCATCTGCTGTATCCTATTCATTATTGCCATAGTTGGCTATGTGGCTGTGGGAATACTTGGTGAGTCATCTTCACTTTTATGTATGTTTTATCCTGTGGTTTGGTAATGATACAGAGAGAGAAGGGTGTGGTAGGTGGAACGGAGTATAGGGTAGGATTGTGTGGTCTCAGACAGACCCTAAACCTAGATTAAGACCGTGAACTAGACTGCTGAATGAAGACTTTCCAACCTAGACTATACAGTGTGAGTCTCAAATATGTAGCCTACCTTGCATTAGCTACTTGTCTAACCAGATAAAAGCATTATTTGACTGTTAGCTATCAAAGAGAAGTTTGTAGAACCTTGGTTTAAACAATTGAAAGTTCTGAAATACAGTCCAGTATCAGTAATTACACATTGGGGTTTGGTTGTTGTTAAATGCCATATTATACACTCACAGGCTACTATAATGGGTACACCTGTTCAACTTCTCGTTGATGTAAATATCTAATCTGCCAATCTCATGGCAGCAACTGAGTGCATTTAGGTATGTAGTCATGGTCAGGATGACCTGCTGAAGTTCAAACCCAGCATCAGAATCAGGAAGTGATTTAAGTGACTTTGAACATGGCATGGTTGTTGGTGCTAGACAGGTTGGTCTGAGTATTTTTAGAAACAGATCCCAGCTGATCTACTGGGATTTTAATGCACAGCCATCTCTAGGGTTTACGGAGAATGGTCTGAAAAAGAAAATGTCCAGTGTGTGGCAGTTCTCTGGATGAAAAATGCCTTGTTGGCGACAGAGGTCAGAGGAAAATGGCCAGACTAGTTCAAGCTGCTAGCAAGGCAACAGCAACTCAAATTACCACTTGTTACAACCGACATATGCAGAAGAGCGGCATGACGCGCCAATCCTTCAAGCAAATGGGCTACAGCAGCAGAAAACCACACCGGATACCACTCGTGCCAGCTAAGATCAGGCAACTGAGGCTACAGTTTGCATAGGCTCACCAAATTGGACAGTAGAAGATTGGAAAAAATGGTTCCTGGTCTCGATTTCCTGCTGTGACGTTTGGATGGTATGGTCAGAATTTGGAAAAATGACATGATAGCACAGATCCATCCTGTCTTCAGTGGTTCAGGCTGATGGTGGTGTAATGGTGTGTGGGATATTTTCTTGGCACACTTTGGTCCCCTTAATAACAACTGAGCATCATGTTAATGCCACAGCTTACCTGAGTAATGTTGCTGACCATGTGCGTCCCTTTAAGACTAGGGATGCAGCGATCCGACTTCTTCAGTTCTGATACCGATACATAAACCTTGTGTACTGGTTAATACCTGATACTGAGCCAGTGCCATTGTTGAATTAATAAACCATGTACCTCACCATGTTGGAGAGACTCGTGGCATCAGGAATGACTTAAACATTACTTTACTCACTTTTACTTGATTGAACTAATTAAAGTTTACATGGGTGGATGAGCCAAATTATCCAATACCTGGTCCCACTACTTTTGTTAATATCGAGACCGATGTCTGATCCTAATACCGGATCAGTGCATCCCTATTTATGACCAAAGTGTACCCACCCTCTGATGGTTGCTTCCTGCAGGGTAACTCACTTTGTCATAAAGCTCAGATCATCTCAAACTGGTCTCTTGTACATGACAGTGAGCTCATTGTTCTCAAATGGCCTCCACAGTCACCAGACCTTAGTCTCATATAGCACCTTTGTAGTGTGGTGGAACAGGAAATTTGCATCGTGGATGTGCAACTGATGAATCTGCAGCAACTGTGTGATGCTATGATGTCAACGTGGACCAAAATCTCTGAGGAATGCTTTCAGCACCTTGTTGAACCTATGGCACGAAGAATTAAGGCAGTTCTGAAGGCAAAAGTGGATCCAACCCGATATTAGCAAGGTGTACCTAGGAAACTGGTCGTGGGCGTAATGTCTGTGAACTAGACTTGTCAGATTAGATTAACTTAATCTCCAGTTGCCACCACTTTCTAATTGGAGAAAAATGTAGATTATTTGAAGTGTCAAAAGTGGGTAGCAACTCCTCAACATGTTGAAAACCTTCCAGCTGGTTACCGTGTATGTATTCACTTAAATGCCTTGTGTATGCTTTAAATATTTTTGCTTAAACCACACCTCCAGTCTGTTCTTGGTGGAAACAAACATGTTTTTAGCTTAAGAATGGCTTAGGATGGACCAAATGATTCACTGTGTGATGTCAATCAAGCTTGAGTCACTCTAGGCTTCCAGCAAGGTGAAGCAGCAACAGGGAGTTTCAGTTTGAATGAGAATTCAGCACTGACACTCACTTAATCTTAATTTTAGTAGTGTGCTAAATTTCACAGCCATTCAATGTGCAGCCAGTTTAACATCTGGCAGATGATCAGAACGTTAGGATACGACCGCAGCAGCAAAGGAAGATACCAAATGAGTACACGGTTATGAGATCATTTTAGACCTGTACGTGTTTTGTGATGTCATGCACATGTAGTAATAAAATTTAACTTAAATTATAGCTTTTTTTCCTTTTCTCTTGGATTTCTTTCATACTTTTTTCATAGCTGTCCCTTTTTTAATTTGGCTCCTTTTCCCTTTTCAAGACAGCTAAAAAAAATCAAATATAAGCTTATTAAATATCTTTTTAAGTAATTGTATATACAGATAATTTTTTCCGGTGAGTGTATAATTTTATTTTATTTAACATGTGCAAATTGTATTTTGACAAACTTTGAGTACCTCGGGGCATTCCCTCGTGAGGGTTGGCACCCCCCTGAGGTGGGCACGGACCCCAGGTTGGCAACCATGGTTTTATATCACAGGTAGGGGGTTCTGATGCCAAATAAAAAGAAATCCACCCGTGATGTAATCACCAGAATGCACGGTCTCTCTCGTTGTTATTGGAGCCGGAACTACCCATTTTATAAATAAATAGCCACGGTGGTGACAGTAATGAGCTCAACACTGAGGCAGGCATGACATAACTGCGGTATTTGGGTAATATGGTTATCGTTAGAGCCTTGCTCACCATCAGACTGAAATCACATGCATGGTATTGTATTAAGTGTAAAGAATGTGCTTGGTGGCCCAATGGCAGTTTTGCTAGCCCTTGACTGAAGTGATGTGAAGTCTTGGTATCGTAGTAGACAGTGGCGGTGTAGCAGTTAAGGTACAGGTCTATCAGCACTGTTCTTGCACAGATAAGCTACTACTGTTGGGGACTTGAGAAAAGCCCTAAGCCTTGGATTATACATTTTACGATTGTGCCAGTCTCAAGTTGCTCTGGATAAGGGCATCTGCCAAATGCTGTAAATGGAAATCCCTGCGTTGGACTTGATTCCACTCCTATAATTCTGAGATTGACTCTGAACTTGGGTGTGGGTGTGTGGGTGTAGGTGTGTGTTAGGGCTGCAACAACGAATCGATAATAATCGATTATTAAGTGTCAACAACGAATTTCATTATCGATTCGTTGTGTCGCATGATTTTTGTGTCCCCCGCCTTATCATATCCACTTACGTTACTTGCGGCACTTCGGCAACGCTGGAAAAAAATGCGAGCGAGTTGAACGGAGCGAGGCGGAGCCGGCGCGGACGCGGAATCTTCAAATCGAGTTAGCGTTAAGAATTAAATAAATTCTACAAATGAAACCTGACCGGTGCAGAGAAGAAGGTTCGGCTTAAGTCCTCAAAAGTGTAGGAGCACTTCACGCTTCACACAACTAAAAAATTTGTAACATGCAAGCTTTGCAAAAGTCATCTGACCTGGCACGGGAGCACCTCGGTGCTGATACAGCCCTCGAAACGGAAACATGTTGGAGTCACCAATGAGGATGAAGGGAGCTCAACAACAGCGTAAGTCACCACAATATCCCGAGTTTGTTCCGTTTTGAAGTGAGGAAACATAACGGCGCACTCATACTATGCGAACGGGAATAGCAGGGGTGATGCTTGTTAGCAGGATAATGAGTGATGTAGTTAACAGAGACAGGTATCCTATATTGGCCAGGCTAGCCAAGTCCTATTTATGCATTCCTGGTACTTCAACACTGTCTGAGCGTTTATCTTCTGCGGCAGGAAATATAGTCTCTAAAAAGAGAGCCAGCTTTAGCTAGGAGCATGCTGACATCCTGCATTTTTGGATTGCAATGCAAGTTCCTAAAGAAAGGGAGTGAATGAGTTTGTATGTAGTGTTTGCATAAGAGATGCACTTATTTTTCTTTATTATTTAATTTGTTATTTTAATTTATTTATAAATGTTATTTATTATTATTCATTTATTGTAATCACTTATTTGCTCTGTTATTTAATGTTATATTTCTGAATAAAGACATGGAAAGGTTTTAGTTTTTTTTTTTTTTTTAAAAACCAGATTCATCAGTTAATCGGAAAAATAATCGACCGATTTAATCGATTATTAAAATAATCGTTAGTTGCAGCCCGTGTGTGTGTGTGTGTGTGTGTGTGTGTGTGGGGGTTTTTGCATACTTGTACATTAATGTATGTGTCTGTACTCATGGTTCTATCTGCACATCCTCAGCTTGGTCTCAGGGTGACCCCAGGAAGGTAATCTACCCGACTAACAGCAGAGGGGAATTCTGCGGCCAGGCCGGAACTCCTTTGGAGTAAGTTGAAACATGTTATGTCCATATATCATGCAGTTATTTAAATGGTTTGAATTGGTGAAATTCCTAAATAAGCTTTGAACACACAACATTGCAAGTTGTTTCATTTGCATTTTTGTCTGTGGTTTTTGACTGGTGAGTAATTAAAAAAAAAAAAAAAAGACTTTCAGGGGTCAACATTAACACCCCACCCCAACTTGCCCAGACAATCCCCTATGAGACATATCTATGTAACTGAACATAAAATAAAATGGTACCTCAATTCCTGACCACTTCGGAACTCCTCAATATTGGTTCTCGACGCATTCTGACTAGAAAATTTGCTTCCGTTCTCGTCTTTTGCTTGGTATTCGGTGCACTTGCTCAAACTTGTATGAGCCGCACAACTTGTGTGTTTAATTACTTTCACACTTTTTATAGTACTGTATTCTTAGTGCAGATAAGTTCCCATGAGTCCTGAAAAGGTTGATGATTACAGCCAAAAGCCTCCGGATCACTTTCAGTCTGAGCAGTTAGCATTAGCTAGTTCACCACTAGAGTAAGTGTGTTGCTATTTCTTTTCACTTTCAATCCAGTACTCACTAAATTACACGATTTTCAACACTTTATTATAAAATAAGCTTTGTGTTAATGATTTAAGCCAACTGTAGGTTAATGTAAGTGTTTTAAACAATAAGGTCGGCTTCGCTATGATACAGTACAGTCGTATGAAAACGTTTGGGCACCCCTGATAATTTTCATGATTTTAGTTTATAAATCATTAGTTGTTCAGATCAGCAACTTGAGTTAAATATATCATATAGCAGATGATGAACACAGTGATATTTGAGAAGTGAAATGAAGTTTATAGGATTTACAGAAAGTGTGCAGTAAATTATTCAAACAAAATTAGGCAGGTGCATAAAGTTTGGGCACCCCAACAGAAAAATGACATCAATATTTAGTAGATCCTCCTTTTGTAGAAATAACAGCCGCTAAACGCTTCCTACAGCTTCCAGTCTGGATTCTGGTTGAAGGTGCTTTTGGACCATTCTTCTTTAGAAACATCTCCAGTTTCAGTCAGGTTTGATGGTTTCCGAGCATGGGAAGCCCACATTTTTCAGTAATATATTCATGTCTGAGGACTAAGATGGCCATTCCAGAACATTGTACTGGTTCCTCTGCATGAATGCCTTAGTAGATTTTGAGCATGGTTTGGGGTCGTTGGCCTCGGTGCAACTTTGTCACTGATTCTTGAACATTGTTCTCAAGAATCTGGAGATATTTAACTGGAATCCATGCGACCGTCAACTTTAAACAAGATTCCTATTACCTGCACTGGCCACACAGTGCATTACTCTCCCATACAGCCTCTCCTTGTGCAAAGTGCGCTGTATAGTTGAACGATGAACAGTGACACCATCTGCAGCAAGATGAGTTTGTAGGTCTTTGGAGGTGGTCTGGCTGGCTTGACTATGACTGTTTCGTCTCACCATCCTTCGCCTCTGCCTATCTGAGATTTTTCTTGGTCTGCCACTTCGGGAGTTCCTTAACTAGAACTGTGCCTGTGGTCTTCCATTGCCTCACTATGTTCCTCACAGTGGAAACTGACAGCTGAAATCTCTGAGAGAGCTTTTCCCTTTCCCTGAACCATGATGTTGAAAACAACCTTTGTTTTCAGGCCATTTGAGAGTTGTTTTGAGGCTCCCATGTTGCCACTCTTCAGAGAAGATGCAAAGAGGAGAAAAACTTCCAATTGGCCACCTTAACACTTTCTCATAGTTGGATTCACTTGTTTGTGTAGATCAAGGGTCAATGAGCTTACAAAACAAATTTTGTGTTCCAATAATTAGTACTAAAGGTATTCAAATGACAAGGGTGCCCAAATTTATGCACCTGCCTAATTTTGTTTGAATAATTACTGCACACTTTCTGTAAAACCTATGAACTTAATTTCACTTCTCAAATATCACGGTGTTCATCTGCTATTTGATATATTTACCTGATATTGCTGAGCTGGACAACCAATGATTTATGAAAAAAAATCATGAAAATTATCAGGGGTGCCCAAACTTTTTCATACGACTGCATAGACTATATTCCACTTATCGGTTCATGATGGATTAGACTTGCGATGGAAACGTCCCCATTGTAATCCAGGGAGTACATGCACAATACAACTCCATTAATACATATAACGCCTTAAACAGTGTGGATTTTCTTGGCATCTGGAACGGATTCATTCAATTTACTTTATTCCTTATGGGGAAAATGTGGTTGTTACTTGTTGTTTTCGACTTAACGAAGAAAACCGAGGTACCACTGTACTCCTAAATTGCCAAATAATAGCAGGAATCCTATGTTAATTAATCTGTATCACAGAATTTGATAACCAATATGAAGTATACAACATAAACACATGCACTGACTGCAGCTGTGTGTGTGTGTGTGTGTGTGTGTGTGTGTGTGTGTGTGTGTGTGTGTGTGTGTGTGTGTGTGTGTAATCATTCCAATGTAAAATAGCTAACAGCCAGAAAGCAGAACAGTTCTGGAGTTGATGTTTGTAGGAAGAAACCAGCTGTGCCCGAGTGAAATATTTTCACACTGTATACATTAAGCTTATAGGAAAAAAAATCAATACAAAAACCCCCATTAATTCAGAAAGTAAATATAAAAAATAAAAATACACATTTCAGTCATTAACAAGCATAACTAAACTGTTTTGTGCAAACCTTGGAACATTTTAGTGTTTACCAACTTGTTTTATGCAAACTGGACACATTTCAATTCCTCCTCAAATATGCATGTTCTTTTTCAGGAACAGCAGTTAATCAGCATCCATAGTGTAGTCAAGTCAAGTCAAGTCAGATTTATTTATATAGCGCTTTTTACAATGGAGCATTGTCTCAAAGCAACTTTACAAGTTTAGATTATCTCCTAATAACTACGTCCAATCCCAAATTGAGCAAGCCTAGGGCAACAGTGGCAAGGAAAAACTCCCTAGTTCTAGGAAGAAACCTTGGGAGGACCAAGACTCAAAAAGGGACCCAACCTCCATGGGCGGCGTAATAGTCTGTGCAGCAGTTGCACAGAGGAGCATTGGGTTTCTCCCCTGTGAGCTTCTTTTTCTTATAGCATGAGTTATTGCATCCATTAAGTCAAATTGAAGAAAGAGTCTGTTTGGAGTGCCTGCATGTTTAAATAAAAATATCCATATTTGGCGCCGGTGTATTGATAACATATCACAAAAGAAAATGAAACAATGTATCGTAGTATGTGTATTTTGACCCACCCCTACTTTATAAAGACTTTTTAGTTGACTAAGTAGCACTCAAAACACAGCACATGATCTCTGAATTAAAGTTTGTAAAAGCACTGTGCTGTTTGTGTTTGGCCATGTTTGTGCCACTGTCACTGGTGAGCTGCGCAAGTGTAAATGTGACCGGAACAAAATGGCCAATGCATGATTGCGCACTCTCGTGTTCGAAAATGCAATTGCATTAGATGGCATAATAACAGTTATATGAGAATGACTGTCCGATCGCGTGAAAAAACTGCCCAATTCCGGCAAGTTATGCCGATGTCGGTGCATCTCTAATGTTTCTCAAGTCTGTGTGTATTTATGGGTTTATTAATGTGATCTATATATCGCTGTGGTTGTATTACAGGAAGAAACCCTTCTTGTTCTACTTTAACATCTTGAAATGTGCCAGTCCTGTAGCTCTTCTGGAGTTCCAGTGTCCTACTACTCAGGTGGAGTATTAGCCCTTGTCTCTTTTACCTGGCTTGTTGCCATTGCTTCTCATTTCCCATGCAGTTGGTGTCTTTTGTGTGAATGTTCTACGACAACTCATGAAAATTATTTTCTAAAGGTGGACAGACCAAAAAACTCATTACCTATGTATTGCAAAGAATATTTTGTTTCTGCCGGACGTCTGTCAAAATTGTGAGACTATGGTGCAGTTAAGGTACTAGATTATGGACCAGAAGGTCCAGGGTTCAAAACCCACCTCTGCCAGGCTGCCACTGCTGGGTTCTTGGATTTTAAGACTGTATCACTTGTAAGTCGTTCTGGACAAGGCCGTCTGCTAAATAATGTAATGTGTTGGCAATGACAAGTCTTTATATTTGTCTCGCTTAAAGGTTTGTGTGGAGAAATGTCCTGAACGCTCTTTGACCCTGGTAAATGCCAAGGTTAACCCCAATGACTGGCCATACTACAAGCAGTTCTGTGGTGATGGTGTAGATAATCTGGTAAGTAGAAATTAAAGATTAAATGTTGTTTCTAGAAAAAATTGGGACCCGCTAATTGAATTGTGCACTCAAGTGCTCTACATTTACACTGCAGATAACAGTGGCACAGTTCTGATTGTTCCCCTATACAGTATGTCATTTTCATGCCAGTGTGAATGGTTGAAAAATAAAATCCTACAGACCGTTTCAGTTCTGATCTGGCCCACTTTGGTATGTGGTAGTAATATCCTATATATATCTAATATGTGGAAATGTGGCCTCGGTCTAAACAGTCAGATCAGAAGTCAAGAATATTGATTATGGCGTTAATGTCCATTGCTGCAGCCTGTTACTGAGATCCTGAGTCAGAGACTGTGTCCTGCAATTCTCATCTCCAGCAAGCCGTGTAAGAGCTTTTTTCAGTTCCATGTTTGTACATATACATTGTGACATTTGAATTCTAGTTCAGGGTGCTGTTCTAGTCTTTTAATTAGGATATTTTCTCTCTCTGGCAGTCACACGAAGGTGTTTCCCTGCATTGGGTGTGAAGGGAAATGAAGTCACTGTAGGAAATAGCACCAGTTTTGTGGACGAAAAAGGTGTATCTAGGAAGGCCAGTGACCTGTTACCTGCAGTAAAGTGAGTAAACTCATGGCACACACAAGCACACACGGTCAGTCATCAACTGTAGCAGAGGTAGAAGTCGTACATCTGTTCTTTGCTTAAGTAAAAGTACTACTAATCGGTTAAAAAATACTCTAGTATGGCTTCTATATTTTACTCAAGTGGAAGTGTGAAAGTACATGCTACTAAATGTACTTAAAAGTAAAAAGTCATCCTTTAAAAAGCTTTTTTTCAACTCGATTTTTGAAACAGGATGTCTTTTGGGGGCAAGAGGTAAACGTCCATGACCCTGAGGGTACATAAGTTTGTATTGCTACTATAGTACATGAGTCATCTGCAAAAATCATACAAACACAGAATCAAAAACAGAATGGAAACATTTTCAAACATGATGAGCCAATATGTACAGAATACTTTGGATTTTTAAATAAATGCTGTTAAATTGCTCGTATCTAGACATGGCAACATTCAGTAATGCAGTGTATCATCATCATTAACCCAAACAATAGTGATCATCGCCTCTGAAACACTGACACTATCTTCACTCGACTAATGTGTAGAAATATCATATCGTTGGTTTTAATATACCATATTTTTCGGGCTATAAAGCGCACTGGGTTATAAGGCGCATTAAATGAAACAAAACTCTTAAGTTCCGTCGGAAGCTCAGTTTGGTCTTTACCTGGCGCAGGGTGTCTTCTTGCTTCCTCCACTTCCGTACCATTGATTCGTTAATGTTGAATTCTCTCGCAGCTGCTCTATGTCCATGTTGTACTGCGTGACTGATAGCGTTGTGTTTGAAATCCGCTTCGAAAATAAATGAATGAATGCACGTACCCTAATGCTGAAGCACATACCGTATTACTCCGCGATGCTGCGCACTATAGTGGCCGTAAGCTTCGTAACTTAGCAAGGCCGTGCTAAAACATTTTGACAGATTTATGAGCACCGTGTACCATCTGCAATCGGTTCTAGGTCAGAAGGCTCAACCAGAATTAATTCATACATTAGACGCACCGCATTTTAAGGCGCACTGTCGATTTTTGAGAAAGTTAAGGATTTTAAGTGCGCCTTATGGTCCGAAAAATACGGTACCTAATAAGTTGTTTCACGTTTTATAAAGGATACAAAGAATAACTTATGCAGTATTTGTACAGTACTGTTATGTACTAAATGTTTTTCATATTGGGTTTTAATATCTATATATAGAATATATATATATATATAGGATATCTATATATATATAATTATATATATATATATATATATATATAATATATATATATATATATATATATATATATATATCTATATATATATATATATATATATATAACACACACAACACACACACACCACACACACACACACACACACACCACACACACACACACACAACACACGCAAGTCAGGCCAGTTTAGGGTAATCAGTTAATCTAATGCCTGTCTTTGGACTGTGGGAGGAAACCGGAGAACCCGAAGTAAACCCACACAGACACGGGGAGGAAAATCAAACTTCACACACAAAGCACTGATTGAACCCAGGACCTTCTTGCTGTGGGGTTATGGGCTCACTGAGCCACGGTGCCGCCCGTGCAAAGTGGCAACAATTCTTAGTAACTGAATTGTAGTCTTTGCTGTGTAAGGAAATGTTTTTTTGGGGGGTGTTAGTTTCATTTTGCTCGGTTACAGCCACAATCTTTCATTTCAGTACAACCCTACTAGGTCTTTGAAGTATTTACATAGAATTTTCATAGAATTTTCACTCGGCTATTTAATGGAGGGAAACAAACTAAAAAAATAGGAATTTGAAAAGCACTTGATCCTGTAACATTATTTCATTGCTAACACACTTATTGCAAACATTACCACAAGATGGATAAAACACTATATGCCCTCCCTATTCGCGCCCTGGCTCCTGCTCACACTGGGTTTACCGAAACGCACTCCGGCATGCTTTCGTCATCACCATACGCGCTCACACAGCACGGCACACTTCATGGTTGTAAATCTGTGATCGAGTAATTGCACGATTCTCACTCCCACTATATACAGTCGGGCAAAAAGTATTTAGTCAGCCACTGATTGTGCAAGTTCTCCTACTTAGAAAGATGAGAGAGGTTTGTAATTTTTATCAGAGGTACACTTCAACTATGAGAGACAAAATGAGAAAAAAAATCCAGGAAATCACATTGTAGGATTTTTAAAGAATTTAATTGTAACTTATGGTGGAAAATAAGTATTTGGTCAATAACAAAAGTTAAACTCATTACTTTGTAACATAACCTTTGTTGGCAATGACAGAGGTCAAACCTTTCCTGTAAGTCTTCACCAGGTTGGCACACACTGTAGCTGGTATTTTGGCCCTTTTCTCCATGCAGATCTCTTCTAGAGCAGTGATGTTTTGGGGTAACTCCCTCCACAAATTTTCTATGGGGTTGTCCACGTGGGTTTAGTCTGGGTAGTTCGGTTTCCTCCCACAGTCCAAAGATTGGGTTATTTGATTATGCAATCTTCAGCATCAATGGACATTTAATGGCATACAAGGTTACAGCAACACTCAAGGTGATACCAAAGCCAGTATATCAGCGTGCGTGTGCGTGTGCGTGTGTGTGTGATTAATTACATTGTTTTTACATTTTAAACATAGTTGGGCCGTGATAAATTGCATTCATGTGATGGCAAATGCTGGTTTACACACATGATGGCTGATTCATTAACTATGCCCAGTTGAATGATCTGGACTTGGACTTGAATGTCATTCAAATCTGTGCTTGGTTATACACACCATTGCTGATCGAGGGTCAAATTCAACAACACATACAGTACTGTGCAGAAGTCTTGGGAATTCTGTATTTTTCATTTTATATTCTGCTTATTTGTTTAAGTTTTAGTGATCACTGCACTTTGTAGTTCGACAGTTACAGACTGTAGTCCAGCGGTTTCTCTACATACTTTGTTAGTTCGTTTTCCTCTGTTGTCTAATGGTCAGGACCCCTACAGGATCACCACAGATCAGGTACCATTTGGGTGGTGGATCATTATCACAGCAGTGCTGCTGGAGTTTAAAACACTGTTCACTCGCTGTTCTCTTTATTAGAGACATTCACCTTATGCTGGACCTTGTAGATGTAAAGTCAGAGACACTAGCTGTTCTGTTGTTGCACAGTTTGTGTTAGTCTTCCTCTAATCCTTCATCAGTGCTCACAGAGTGATGTGTACAGGATGCTGGTATCTGGACATTTTTTGGCTGGTGGACTATTTTCAGTCCAGCTGTGACACTGAGGTGTTTAAAGACTCCAGCCAGCACTGGAGAGAACAGAGTAATGGGATAAAGATGAACTACAGTCTGTAATTGTAGAAACTACAAAGTGCAGTGAATACTAAAACTTGAATAAAGAATAAGCAGAACTGAAAAATATATTGTAGCAAACGCACACTCTTCTACTTATCAACTTCTTTGAAACAACCTCTCTCTAAATCTGCATAGATGGTGTTTTAGGGCAGCACAATTGAAGCAAATCATGACCCAACTGAAGTAGCAAAAGTGAGAGGAACAGAAGGTACCCTAAATATTAGTATGATTTGCTGGGATTCTGCAGACAGGGTGGATTTTTTGTAGCAAACAAGTGCCCTATACAAAATAGAACAACTTTCACATTCTGTCCTCACATTCCACCAATGCCTGCTTCCGGTTTAAGGATACGCTGAACATAATGGATTAATCATGGACTAACAAGAACAAGGAAAAAAGTCATCTATTTTATTACAACAACACATTTTCTCAGTTTTTGACACAGGGGCTTGTTTGTATTATTTTCAGACCTTTGCTCACTCCCATTGCTGTTCCTGTTAAGGCAGATACTTGCCCCCATTTGTCCAAAATATCTCATAAATGCTTGACATTGTGAAACTAGCAATCTGTTGTCACACCCTAAGAGTGTATTATATAAAAATGACCTGTGCTAAATCTGTTGTGAACTTCTAAAGCATATAAACTTGCAGTGTTGGACTTCCCCATTACACAGGGAAAGATTTTATTCTTTGCATGTGCCTGAATCAGCCTTACAGTAAAAGTACTGAGATAAAGAGGCTGATGACTGAAGGGGGTGGAGATATTTGTCATTAGCCCATGTTAGTACTCTGGAGCCTGTGTGCATGGAGCTGTGACCTGCTCTTCTGTTTGTTAGGCCTAATTGTTAGTATAGTTGATTTTTAACACAGATTAAGTACTGATTGTTGTATGTTGCCCTCATGGTCAGCTTTTGTCACTGTTGCAGCCTTGTTGATAAAAAGGTTTCATTCTTTATGGTATTCAAAATTTGTCCACACAGCCCATTCGACCTTTAACACTTGCTAGCCTGTCTCATTTTGCTTCTACAGTTGAGCTCCACTTAGGGGTAGGCAATATGATGTTATCTTGTCTTATTGGGATAAATGTTGTTATAGTAATAATTATAATAAGTTTAATTTATATTGCGCCTTTCACAGTACCCAAGGACACTTAACAATATCCAGATATACATACAGCAATAACAAAACCAAGCACCAGCAAACACCTCAAACATTAGTTGGGAGAAGGGACAGCATGAAAGTTTTCAGAAGTGATTTAAATTGTGGAAGGGTATATGCCAGACCGAACAGATGCCGGAAGAGAATTCCAAAGGGTATTGGGAGCTGCCACAGCAAAGGATCTCCCCCATGTAGGAAAGCCTAGTGATAGATGATGTGGTTTTTTTGAGCATATCTAGGATGTCGGTGCTTAACGAACACTAACCGACTGCATGTTTTCATTATAAAGAGCATAGTCTAGTTTTCATGAAGTGAAGTGCAGCACATTTTTGAATTAAAATCACTAAGTATTTATTCAAATATGGGAATAGTAGTTAAGAATCTGTCGCTACTGATGCATTTTGTATGTGACCACATGTATCGTGACAAATATATAGTGTATTGTGAAAGTGTCTGTAATTATCTTCTGGCTGATCTTCTTTGTTGTTGGGATTACTGTCTATCAAGGTTAATTACCAGATCCATTATATATATCCTCTTAAGGCTTTCCCTAGACAGGGTTGTAACATTAGGGATGCTGCGTACATGGTAGCGTTCCACTCGTGTTTTTCAGCAGTGACACATTTACGTTTTCTTGTGAAAGTAGCCTTTTACATTTAAATTACAATAGCTTAAAAAAGATTGTGTGACTATGGTAATGTGTGGTGAACGTCCATTTCAGTCAACATCCTGTTTTTCATAGAATATAATGCAGTCGTTAAACAGCACATACCTGCGGTGGGTTAATATTTTCCCACTGGTCAAGTCACATTTATTTAAATAGCACTTTTTACAATGGAGCATTGTCTCAAAAGCAACTTTACAATTTAGGTTATCTTCTAATATGTAGGGCCAATCCCAAATTGAGCAAGCCTAGGGCAAACAGTGTCAAGGAAAAACTCACTAAGCTTTCATGAGAAGAAGAAACCCTGGGAGGTCCAAGACTGGAAAAAAAAGGGACTCCTTGAGTGGCCTAGATGATAAATGTAGGAATGAAATAAATTTATCTAGTCAAATAAGTCTCTAGTAATAGTTACCAATAAAATAAAGTAAAAATATGCATATAGGCATTACTTGGTGCAATACCCAGAGTCACTTTAGGATCTTGATCATTGGCGGTATGTCGTCCAACCCGAGGAAGGAGAGAGTTTTCTGCCCTCTGGTGTGGCCCAGGAATGGTGGGGCTGGAGCTGATGACGGAATGGGTTAAAATGATAAAATACTTTATCCAATATAGGAGTAATTGAAATAGTGGGCTTCTGCCTAATTTGGAACTCACTGCTTTTAAGAAACGTAGAAAAATGAGTGCGCACAATAATAATTTCCAACAGTATTATGACAGGCAAGAATACGATAACTGTTGTATGACACACACCATGACTAGTCATGAAAGGCTACTGTTAAGAAGGATCTGTGTCATTATTTATGGTATCAGTTGCTGAAATGAGTCCTATTTGTGTGTGTTTAAATGCTAGGAATGCCACAATTGTTGCTGAGACTCGCTTGGTGGTCATGAAGATCTTTGAGGATTTCACGCAGTCGTGGTATTGGATCATAATGTAAGTATATATTAACCTGCCTCTGTTCTTGTAATTTAATATTGGATGTTTGCATTGCTATGCTTGAACTCTTATATAAATATTTCCTTAGTGGTCTGGTCATAGCAACAATCCTGAGTCTGATATTCATCGTGTTGCTGAGGTTCCTGGCTGGCATCATGGTGTGGGTTATGATTGTCATGGTCGTCCTCGTCATCGGATATGGTACTGTGTCTCTCTGAACTTTAGATAGCTGTGCATCTTCTTAATCCATTTTGTTTCATGTGTAGTCCTAAGCATGAATCCTGTATGTAGCTTAGCTGCTGCCTTCTCATGTCCAGAGCTGTACAATACAATACAAAGTTTTAAAGCTTTAAATGGCTTGGCTACCACCTACGTTAAGGTTAGGCTCTGTCAATATGAGGTCTTTAGAGTTTTAAGATGGTCTTCTCTGCTATTCTTTTCTTTTGTCATCGGTATCTTGTTTTAAAACAACATTTTTATTCTTTGGCTTACAGCAGTAGCTGAGACTTGAGTCGTTGCTGTTTCTCGTTGTGTCATTATGTCTCTCTTGTACTGTCTGTATGGACTTTCTTAGCTTCCTGCTGTTTCTTTTGACTTTGCTTTCCTTTGCAAAGTGTTTTGATGAACACTTGTGTTTCTATAAATAAATTCAACTAGAAACCTGAAACTGAAGACAAATCGTTAATGCCAGAGGATTTGTTCTAAACAACAAGGCCTGTCGGGTTCTCCCAGTAAGTAGTGGTGAATACCTATCGACTAATGGACAGAAGAGCAACTGAGATACAAGTCACAGAATTGTTTAGGCTGGTTGTGAGAGGAATGTGTCATAACGCACAGTGCACCGCCCCCTGCTGGATGCGAGGCTGCCTAGTTCCTGAACGGTCAGACGACTCACCGGGCTAACCCAAACAATGGGCACATGATTTGTTAGAACTGAACGTTGGAGCAATGGAAGAATGTTTAATCAGATGCTTTGGATGGACAGATACATTTGGGGAAGTGATGACGCTGGATGTACTGTGGGAAGAAGACAAGCTGGTGGAGGGAGTGTGACGCTCTGTGAGGGAGTGTGATGGTAATGTTCTGCTTAGACTCCCCGGGCCATTTATGTGGAACTTAATTTGATGTCGTAACATCTACTTAAACATTGTTACTGACCAGGTGGCTGAATATTTTTATTATTTTTTTTTGTCTAATTGCTGTGCATGTAACATGACTATTTTTGGATCTAGCTTCTCTAGCACTGCCTGTATTAAAGGGATTAATGTGAAATGTGTCTAGCTCTTATTTTGTTTAATCTTCCCCCTTTTCTGGTTATACCTTGAATAGGTATATTCCACTGCTCTATGGAGTATGTCAGTCTGAAGAACTCTCCAGGGGCGAACATCACTCTGAAGGAGTTGGGCTTCCAGATGGATTTGAACGTGTACCTTCATATCAGGCAGACCTGGCTGGCTTTCAGTGAGTCCTGAAAAAGTCTTAAATTGTCTGATTTTTTTAAAATGTACTTGGTGTGACCAGGTCTGAAGTCTTTGATTTAACCCCCCCCTGCTAGTTTGATATTGCGAAATGGTCTTAATTTTGTTTCTGAGTGGTATGAAAAAGTCTTGGTCTTCAATTGAATTTTGCACATACCTGCAGATACCCTGGAAATGGACTGTACTATTTTCATCTCATTATATTACCTATCCTTATAACAGTTCTTCTGAAACCCACCAAAGTCATTTTTAACTGGTATTGTGTAACGTACAAAGTGCCCTTCTTCTCTACAGTAATCATTCTGGCCATAGTGGAGGTCATCATCATCCTGCTGCTTATCTTCCTCAGAAAGAGAATCTTAATCGCCATCGCACTCATCAAAGAAGCCAGCAGGTGTGTGATGTGCACTACACAGGTTATCTACCTGGTAAAGTTACTTGCATGATAAAGGACCTGTACAGTGGGGCAAAAAAGTATTTGGTCAGCCACTGATTGTGCAAGTTCTCCTACTTAGAAAAATGAGAGAGGTCTGTAATTTTCATCATAGGTACACTTCAACTGTGAGAGGCAAAATGAGGAAAAAAAACCAATAAATCACATTGTAGGATTTTTAATTTAATTGTAAATTATGGTGGAAAATAAGTATTTGGTCAATAACAAAAGTTCTACTTTGTAACCTTTGTTGGCAATGACAGAGGTCAAACATTTCCTGTAAGTCTTCACCAGGTTGGCACACACTAGCTGGTATTTTGGCCCATTCCTCCATGCAGATCTCCTCTAGAGCAGTGATGTTTTGGGGCTGTCGCTGGGCAACATGGACTTTCAACCCCCTTCACAAATTTTCTATGGGGTTGAGGTCTGGAGACTGGCTAGGTCACTCCAGGACCTTTAAATGCTTTTCACGGAGCCACTCCTTCGTTGCCCGAGCGGTTTGTTTGGGATCATTGTCATGCTGGAAGACCCAGCCACGTTCCATCTTCAATGCTCTCATGATGGAAGGAGGTTTTTGGCTTAAAATGTCACGTTCATTTCTTCCCTTAACACGGATCAGTCGTCCTGTCCTGATGTTTCCACCCCCACCCCCGTGATGTTTCCACACCCCCATAGGTATGGTGCAACCCAGAATTCTTCTTCCTCCAAACATGGCGAGTTGAGTTTTTTACCAAAAAGTTTTGGTTTTTGTTTGATCTGACCACATGATATTATCCCAATCTTCTTTCTTCTGGATCATCCATATGTTCTCTGGCAAACTTCAGATGGGCCTGGACATGTATTGGCTTAAGCAGGGGGACTGGCACTGCAGGATCTGAGTCTCTCTCGACGTAGTGTGTTACTGATGGTAGCCTTTGTTACTTTGGTCCCAGCTCTCTGCAGGTCATTCATCAGGTCCCTCTGTGTAGTTTCTGGATTTTTTGCCCACCGTTCTCATGATCATTTTGACCCCATGGGATGAGATCTTGCGTGGAGCCCCAGATTGAGGGAGAATATCAATGGTCTTGTATGTCTTACAATTGCTCCCACAGTTGATTTTATTCACACCAACCTGCTTGCCCTATTGTAGATTCACTCTTCCCAGCCTGGTGCAGGTCTACAATTTTTCTTCCTGGTGTCCTTCAACAGCTCTTTGGTCTTAGCCATGGTTGAGTTTGGAGTCTGATTGTTTGAGGCTGTGGACAGGTGTCTTTTATACAGATAACGAGGTCAAACAGGTAACGAGTGGAAGACAGAAGAGCTTCTTAAAGAAGTTGTTACAGGTCTGTGAGAGCCAGAAATCTTGCTTGTTTGTGGGTGACCAAATACTTATTTTCCACCATAATTTACAATTGAATTCTTTAAAAATCCTACAATGTGATTTCCTGGATTTTTTTTTCATTTTGTCTCTCATAGTTGAAGTGTACCTATGATGAAAATTACAGACCTCTCATCTTTCTAAGTAGGAGAACTTGCACAATCAGTGGCTGGCTAAATACTTTTTTTGCCCCACTGTATCTATATTATTTGTGATTTTTCTGTTCTCCTGAGCATTCTCGGTGTCTACATGTGCTTAGAAATGCAGTTGCTTTGCAGTTCATTACGTTCTTATTGTCGTTTTCACTTCTCTTAACAGGGGTGTCAAAGTAAAAATTGCTGCTGTCCTTATCACTTGTGGGTGTTTCTGTGCAACATACATAAATAGCGCTTGCAAAATGTTTACACTCAGCTGTATAATTGTTGCATATCACTGTTACTGCAGTATAATGATTTATCTTTAACTAGGTATAATTAAAACACAGGAGTATGTGCATCAGATATTTTAAGATATTCTGTTGTACAGTTCTGGAAGAATTAAGGGACCACTGCAAAGTTTCTCTGGTTTGATTATTTGCAGGTACTGGATGCGTTTGAGTGAAATGGAACATTTTTTTGTTTTGTTCTATAAATTACTGAGTATAGTCATTGACAAAAAAAGATAACTCACCAAGGAGTTATTGGAATCGAATGAAATGTTATAGTGTGTGAATGTAATGATGATATGTAATGTATTACAATATTGGAGCCAAAAGATACAAGTTTATTAGGGAAAACTGTACAAATGAAAGGAGGCTCTAGTACCCTGTTTACCCTTTTGTTTTGTTTTTTAATCATTTAGTTGGTACCTCATTAAGTATAATGAGGTTTGTCCGTGTTGGAATTCATCAGCTGCTGGAATGGAATGTAGAAATGTTGATTTTGTGTTTACATGTAGATACGTTGATTTTAGGAACATTAGGAGTGGTCCCTTATGGTTTCTTTTCCAGAGCTGTATATGCGCTAAACACTACGACAAGCGTGAGAATGAATGGCCCACAACTTCTGTAGGAGCCAGTCACTGGAATTTTTCACTTTGCCCAGTAATTTTTTGCTTCACCACTCTGTGGTGTGAGTCTGATATGAAGATTTTATTTCCGTAAAATAGTAACAGGATTTGTACTGACATTTTACTGTATCTTTTTCAGGGCCATTGGTCATGTGATGTCATCGTTGTTTTACCCCCTCTTTACATTCCTCCTTCTGGCCATAGTAATTGCATACTGGGTCGTCACAGCAGTGTATCCTTGATTTTGAGCCTTGGAATTGTAATCTCTGTTCAGTATTTATCAATCATGATCAGTGACGGAATTGGTTATATAGACCAATTTGTACCTCGGCGTTGTTGCATGTATGTGTACCTGCATCACAGTGCACAGTGGGGGTTCCTGGGTAAGCTCTTCAGTCGAGCTGTGGATCCTTTAAGAGCCTGGGATGTTTGATTTAAAGTAGGGACTTTGTTTCGTTTTTCCAGCGCTTCCAAATCCTTAAGGTGACCAAGCTTTGGCTCAGGTTGGTCATTAACAGCTTCATCTTCCAAATTTAAATTGTTTTCAAAACCAATCGATTTTATAAACTAATTATCGCTTTCATTTTGGCAGTGTTTTACGTGTGTCATTATAACTTGGCTGCTTTTTAAGGCGGGCGACGTTGCTAGGTTGCATGTGTATGCCGCAGAATAAAACTCATAGGGCATCGGTCAGTGCCGTTATCGGGCAATAATGTCACAGTTAGGAAGTCTCTCAACCAATCAGATTGTGAAGTCTGAACTAACTGTGGTACTATTTACTATCTACTAGTACTATTTATACACCATACATGCGGCTATGCCCTGACCGCTTCAGGCAAGGGGTTTAAATAGCACATAGGAATTGCAGGACAGGTGAGAGGAATCAGTACCCCAGCTGAGTAGTGTTACAATGTCTGAAAAGCACATAATTTAAATACTATTAAAAGTTAGACAGTAATTAAATACTGTTTATTACCTTCATTCTTTCTCATAGCCAAGGTTGCTTTACAGAAAAATAAGTAGATTTATTGGGAAAAGTCAGGAAGCAGAAGAAAAATACTGCAAGAAGAGGTGGGTTTTGAGATTGTGGTAATGTATTCCATAGTGTAGGGGCCATGGCACTGGAGGATCTGAACTCAGTGGACAATCTGAATTTAGGGACAGACAGGCAACCTGTATTAGAGGACCTCGGTGTTCGGCCAATTCTGTAGGGATGAAGGAGCTTGACGAAGTAGGCTGGTGCTTGACCTTGTAGAGCTTTATACGTTATCAGACGAACTTTAAACAGAATGCAAGTGGGACATGGAGCCAGTGTAACTGAAGCAGAATTGGAGTGATATGAGCTGGTTTGTAAGAGCGAGAGATTCTGAAATGGTCGGCTGGTTTTGTTTGGGATACCAGTGAGAAGGGAGCATAATAATATGAGAGCATGTTCTGACCACAGCTTTAATGTAACGTTCAAAAGAAAGCAGAGGTTCAGAATGTACGCCCATCCTATATATAACTGTGGAAGGATTTATGGTCACACCATCTAAGTTGGGAGACGGTGTAATTTGCAGTCACAGATGGGGTTGGACATTGTTTGCATTTTATCGATTCTGATTCCGATTCTGTTTATTGATTCCGGTTCTTATTGAATCCAATTTTCGATTAAAAAATGGTGCTGAGAAATCATGAGAAAACCGGAGTCAGTAGAAAGAAGATCATTAAGAACCGGCAGAAGGGCTGTCTCAGTGCTATAATACACTGCCTGGATAAAAAAGGCCACCACCTGGATTTAACTGAGCAAATAGTCTCCCGTCGGATAATTACTGCATTGATGGTTGTTTCAGTTGACAACAAGTTATTTAAGCCCTTACTGATGCAGTGAGTAGCTTCTCATTTGTTAAACAACCATGTCGAAAGACGTCCTGTGATCGTAGAAAAGATTTCCATTTGTTTCAGAATGGTCAAATTATTGGCATGCATCAAGCAGAGAAAAATCTATGGCGATTGCAGAAACTACTGAAATTGGGTTAAGAACTGGCCAACACGTTATTAAAAAGTGGAAGGACAGCTGGGAAACATCATCTTTGAGGAAGGAATGTGGTCCTTCCCATTCTTGAATGATCGTGATCGGCGATCTAAACGTATGGTTAAATCAAATCGTAGAAAAACAACGGTAGAACTCAGGGATATGTTTAATAGTGAAAGTAAGAACATTTCCACACAAACAATGAAAAGGGAAAGGATTGGGACTTAACAGCTGTGTAGCCTTAAGAAAACCACTTGTCAGTGAAGCTAACTCTCAAAAATGGCTTCAGTTTGCTAGGGAGCATAAAGATTGGACTCCAGAGCAATGGAATTAAGGTCATGTGGTGTGATTTACCCTGTTCCAGAGTGATGGGTGCATCAGGGTAAGAAGAGAGGTGGCTGAAGTGATGCACCCATCATGCCTAGTGCCTACTGTAAAAGCCTGTGAGGCAGGGCTATGATCTGGGGTTGCTGCATTTGAATTGGTGGATGGGACTATGGTAGCTTAGCGGTTAAAGTTCTGGACTCTGGACCAGAAGGTCCAGGGTTCAGATCCCACCTCTGCCAAGCTGCCACTGTTGTGTCCTTGAGCAAGACCCTTAACCCACAATTGCTTGGATTGTGAGATTGTATCAATTGTAAGTCGCTCTGGATAAGGGCGTCTGCTAAATGCTGTAAATGTAAATGGGTCCAGGTTCAGCAACGTTATGTGCCCAAAGAATGAGGGCAGCTGACGACCTGAATATACTGAACGACCAAGGATAATTCTTCAATGGATTTTTTTTCTTGGGTCCTAAACCATTATTCTTTTATTTTTCTCTGTTCGCCTACGTTTAAATATATCAAACCGTAACAGCAACTCTGGACATAAATAAATGTAACATTGCAGAAGCTTGTGGGAACGATGCCACAGCGAATGCGTGCCATAATCAAAGCTAAAAGCGGTCCAACGATATATTAGTGTATGTGACAGTGTATGTACTGAAGTCAAATTGGAAAGGTTCAAAAATATTTTCCATCAAGAAAGACTGAGCTTGAGAAGCTACGACCCTTTCTCACAGTTTGGCTAAAAATGGCAAGTTAGAAATAAGACAGCAGTTTGCAGATAAGTGTGCAGTATGGGAGTGGCAGTAGAAGATCAACAGAGAAAATGCCGGCCATGTAGAATCGTTTCACAGTCTTGGGACACAGTAGACACTCAACCTGTTATTACTGTTCATGGAAGGTATCAATTATATTGTTATGTGCCATTCAAAAAAAACACATTACCAGCCTTTGGGATTTGGATTTCAGTTCAGGGTGTTAAAATTTCATTATCAGTTTCACTACCTTAAAAACAGGTACAGGTGGAGGAATATGAATAACAACAAAACCAAGCATCTTAACAAAGTAACTCTTTAAATGATTTTAATACTTTCTTGGATGGATAAATGTGGTGTTAGTCCTTGACACTTTTTACTCAGCTTCCTTTCAACCTCTAATGAACCTGTGTACAAAGTGTTCAATCAGACTGACTGCAAATATGCAAGAAACACCTGCAACCCTGAGGTAAGTGTCTGGATACACAGACAAACATGTAGGTGCTGGGAAAGATTTTTCTATTGAAGTATTAATACATTCGAGTAAACGTGTAGTAAAGATTTGACACCCCTAAACTGTCTTCTTGCGGTTCCAGAACTACACAAATTCTGAAATGCAGAGGGCGTGTCCAGGATCTCAGTGCCTTTTTGCCTTCTACGGTGGTGAAACCGCCTACCACAAGTACCTCATCTTCCTCCAGTTCTACAATGTCTTCCTCTTCTTCTGGTGTGCCAATTTTGTGACGGCTCTGGGCCAGATGACCCTGGCGGGGGCATTTGCTTCCTACTACTGGACGTTTAACAAGTCCGATATGCCTGCCTGCCCTGTCTTTGCCTCCTTGGGCAGATCTCTCCGGTATTGTATGAAGATGTTTGATTGATCTGGCGTGTCACGTGTGTAATCCCGTGCATTGATATTTTGCCTTGTGTTTGCCGTGGTAGGTATCACACAGGCTCTCTTGCCTTTGGATCTCTCATCTTGGCGATCGTGCAGGTGATTAGGGTTCTGCTGGAGTACTTGGACCATAAACTCAAAGGTACATCAGAAATCAAATTTGTAATCTGATTTGCAACTGATAAAACCTTACAAGCTACGTTTATGCTATTTATTCCACTGAATAGACCGTGTCTATATAGTGCAATACTAATGAGGGAGTAGGCATACTCATGAGGGTGTAGGGATCTATTTCAGACACAGCTTGCTATTTGCAATAATGGCAGGATGAAAATAAGCCATGGAGCAACAACTCTGAAATCGTTCAGCAACACCTTGCTGAAATGTGGCTTTTGACAAAGGGAAAGGGGTTAAAGCTAAAGCTAGCGAGAGCTCAGAGCCAGGCACAATCCAGCAGCCCCTGCTAAGGTGTTTGTTTTTTTTTTTTTTTGAAGTAATGAAGAAGTTTCCATTAAAAGTAAAGTTCTGCATGCTATAACTTATTAGTGGCCGATATTTAGCATTGAGCAGGGGGACCGATTTATATAATGCCGAGTTCATATTTTTTGACTAATTATAATAAATGACACACACACTTGTTGAACTTAAATTAACATTTAAGTTTTAACTGCACTGTTTGCGTTCTGTCTTTTTTTTTCTAAATAAATACGTTTTGTTGCACTTAACAACAACATTTATTACCAGATAACAGCATCTTCTTGTTTCTGGAGAACAAATGCTTAAAATACTTTCAAAAATAAACAATTTTAGAGCAGTGCACATTGTAGAAGCATCTTTTGTTTACATCGTCTCATAAATGACCCCACTCTCACTGAATGTTTTCTCAGCATCCCTTTTTCAGTCACTCAGCAGTCCCAGTTTGAGCTGCACGTTGTGTTGGTTGAACCAAAAGTTTCTCTGCATTTTCTCCACTATTTTCGAATATTGGCCTCCTGAGAACAGATATTGGCCGATTCTGATTATCTCAAAATTGCAACTATCAGCTACTAATAACACCATGTAACAATTTTCAAAAAAATTTTTGTTCCCAGTTGTTAAGTGTGTTTTCCTGATTGTTTGTACCCTAAATGAATAGAAAAAAGTTATTATTCCCTGTAAACTTTGCTTTTGTGGTCAGCACAATGAT
>JAJAGP010002796.1:0-98044 GCA_025084515.1 Ancistrus triradiatus
AAGTGCCCGTCTGTTTGAATGAGAGCAGCTGAGTCTGTGGGCGTGGCCTGCGAATGTGTGTGTGTGTGAGAGAGGGGAGACACAGCGTCTGTCCTCAGCCATGTTTAATGTAAACTCTCTGTGTCAGACCTCTCAAACAAACGGTCATAAGTCCAAAAATAATTAACCTATCGCTTATCTGAAGCTTGTGTCGGAGAGGATCCCTTGCTGATCGCTATGACATAAAAAACTTGTGGATTGATGAGTAAATGGCCGAGTTATGACAAGTTAAAAACGACATGAAAAATGAAAGTGAATGAGGGCCTTATCACGACGTAATCCCGAACAAATCGTCGTAACTCGAAAAATAATTTGTTGAACGATGAGATATTTGGATGTGTCATGAAGGGGAAGTAGCTCTACCATTTGACCTAGAAACTTGTTTAAATAGAGTTTCTAGGTAAAAGTATAATGATTTTAGACACGTTTGTTCCGCGAAAAAGTGACTGAATGTACGTGTACAATGTCAGTTTCAAGCGATTTTGGACCTCTCAATCAAATGATCATAACTCCAAAAATATTTAACCAATCAATTATCGCAAATGTTTGTCTGAGAGAGAACCCCTTGCTGATCGCTACGATATGAAATGATGTGGATTGACGAAAAAGCCTCAAAGTTATGACAGGTTAAACACAAATTAAACTTTGGATAAAGCCGCCTCGCAGTTCTGAAAATTAACATGGCAGTCAATGAGGGAAGTTTTTGTCCCTAGTCCCGAACAAATCGTCATAACTCGAAAAATAATTTGTTTACCGATGCAATCTTTTGATGACTTATGAAGGGGAAGTATCTCTACCATTTGCAGTTTAAATGGAGTTTCTAGGTGAAAGCATCAGGGTTTTAGACACATTTGTTCAGTGAAAAAGTGCATTAATCGATTTTCAGTCAAGGCTAGAGTGTGCCACTCTACCTACTGGCATAGAGATTGAATGGAGTGATTTTTAAAGAGTGATAGGAAGTGTTCAAACAGTGCAATCTGTGCGAAAGTTGACCTGAGGGTTGTAGGTAAACCCAGGTCCGACCATGCCGAGTTTCGTATTTGTAGCTCAAAAACTGACCGAGTTACGGCAGTTTTAACAAAAATCCCATGCAAGTGAATGTATATGTGACTTACCGTCTTGATTGGTGTACACTGCTACCTGAGTGAGGTGAGTTGCAATTCAGTGTCTTTGCCTGTACTTGTACCCTTGCACTAACTGGTAAAAGGCTCTTACCAAGGCATTACAGTACAATTTGAGCAAGTTTGCAGTTACTGATAATTGTGTGGCCCATGCCACAAAGCTAAAGCTAGTGAGAGACTAGAGCCAGGTACAAGCCAACAGCCCGTGCTTTCTTTGACAGATGTTCCTGTATGCTGTCATTTATAAAAATCAAAATCGGAAATGGTAATCGGCTAAGAAAATTGTAAATAAGGTTATGAGTAAATTTTACACAAACAGGTGGAGTCCATGCCAGATCAAATCCATGCAGGCATTACAGCAAAAGGGGGAATATACCTAATACTAATGAATTCTGATTTTTTAAAAATTAAACTCATTCAAATTCTAATTATAGAATTTGTAATGAAAAACATTCTATTAAATTTGAGAAAAATGCCACTTTTGGCCGCCGCACTGTGCATACACATTCTGGCCCATCCAGTACAGTGCCTCTGGATCTTTGGTGTAGCAGCTCAAGCCACAAAAGCAACCCCATACTTCAAAACAAGCTCTTCTTCAGATCTTCTAAGTCACAGAAAGGTCCATCATTAACAGCGTCCATATATCTTGCTAACACAAATATAAACAGGGATAATACCGTTCCATATCCTATTAACTTCCCTCCATGCTGTTTTTCTTCTCTTCTGGCCAAAGAGCAGTTCAGTTGAATACGACAGGGGAGTCCCTATCCAAATGATAGCTCCAGTCCAGGGACGTGTTATGAATTTTGGCTGGGAAAGGAAAGTGGAAGAGTTGAGCTCTTTCTGCATAATTTATGAGGTTATAGAAGTGTCTGGAACATGAATGGCCATTTCTGCTTGTATTGTACAAATACATCATGCATAGAGAACCTGGATATCATATGCTCAGTTCGTGTTCAAGAACAAGTTGTGAGGTTTGGGGCAAGAAAAAAAGAAAAGGTCAGTGAGGTTTCTCTCCATGTGTGCTAAATCACACAAACACACACACACAGAGTAATTTCCTCAGTGAAATAGTTCACACAGGAGTCTAAAATTCACGGTGACAATCTGCTAAGCTCCAAAGTACACACACGAGGAGAACATGGCCTCATTTCTGAACAGGTTAAGAATGACATAATACCAAGGCCAAAAATAATCCCAATCACTGTGAACTCCGATTAGCCGTATAGCAGAGCAGACACCACCATCTGTCCTGTATTAAATCCAAATCCCAAAATGCCTACCAAACACTCCTCACTGGGGTTCATATATCATTTACTGTATTTGGTCAAACGCATTTATCCATAACGACTTGGAAAGGAGTCAGTTCATTCCTTGCATATAGAATGAGGGTTCAACAGGGACTGCATAAAGTACTGCAGAAACATGCAAAATCTTACCAGGAGTACGTGCATGTTAGCTGTATCTAGGACCACAGTCTTCAGACTACAGTCTTTTTGAGCACTCCATACAAATTACGTTTGTTGTTTTTCTAACTAACCAACATTTAATCCAACATCTGCAGGAAACAAATCTTAACATATATCTGCAAATTAGATTGCACCCTTAGTGTTTTATGTAAAAAAAATGCAACCTAAATTGTGCTGTGTGCACCTTTCAAGATGATCCACTACTGTTTTGAAAGGTCTCAGAACTTATATGACTTCGAAAGTGTCATTAGACAATTGCAGAGCTTAACAGTTCAATGAAACGTCAGCACCTCTCGGGGTTTTGTGCTTACATTAATCAACCAAGGAGTCCTCAGGGCAACTGACTGGGGATCTGAAATAAAGATAATTTACCCTCACAAAGGAAGTAGAAGACAATGCCAAGTTTTGCATCAATCCGACACTTCTATCTGGGTGCTTTATTTTTTTGTAAATTAGTATATGTTTGGAGCAAAAAAGGAGAACCATTTCAGAAAGGAACTCCTTGCAAACTGTTGAGTATGGGGTGGTTCTATTATGCTTTAAATTTGTGTGTTTGTTGTTTTTGTTTGTTTTTGTGAGACAGCAGACTGAATGCTGAGCAACGTTTAGCTGACATTCCTTATAAGCACCGAGATGATGATGATAAGCAGGTATTACCAATCTGTGTGGATTGCTGGACAGCTGCGTATTAGTTTCTATTTGAAAACTCTACAGGATTAGAGAAAACTCTAAATTCTAAAGGATTCACAAACTTTCAAGCACCACATTTCAAGCACCAGGTTTTGGAATTTTGTTCACAGTCCCCAGACTGGAATATTATTGAAGATTTGTGGGTATATCTCAAACATGCTGTACAGGCACAATAACCTAAGAATACTTTTGAGCTAGACATACTCAGGAAGTAAGTGTGAAAAATTCCAGAGGCATAAATACAAGAACTGTAAGGTAGTTACAAAAAATATGTGGAAGATGTGATTTCTGCCAGTGACTAGGCCAAATATTGACAGACAGGATGGCCAAACATTTCACATGGCACATTTTCTGTTTTATTTATTTCAATATATTAAACTCAGCAAATATACAGATGGCCTAATGATGCATTAAAATGTGCACAAATATGTCTCATGAAGGGGCTTGTGTTTATGAGCCATTTAACGACAATCCAATCAATGTCCGTCCACAACCAAGGTCATAAGAATTAAGTAAATTATAATAGGAAATAAAAATCTGACTTATAACTCCAGGCTTTGTGGCTGAAAACAGCCAATTAACACAGTCACCTCAACAGCCAATCAACACTGCAGATCCATGAGCAGATCCATGAGGTGAGCAGAAGGCAGTTTAAGAGCAGAAATACATAATTTGTGTCTACATACCTGTACTTGTTCTCATTTAGAAATTGAACAAAACAATAATACTGACCAGGCTGTGAGCACAATAGCTCTATTAATTGGCACTATAAAATCACAAATCAGACAATCAAATCTCAAATCATACAGTCAAAATGTATCATGGGGACACCCCTGGGCTGCTCTGTGGAACACTACCCTATGCCCACCATCCTGAGTAGTGCAGAGACTTGGGCACCCCTTACGAGGCATAAACTCAGGGAAACACCATAACTAACCCTGGGAACTCACACTGACCACAATGGGAACAGAGCACAGTGGAAGTGGGAGAAATGACTAATCTTGTTAACTGAAATGTAAAATAAATCAGCTAAATGTCAATATTTAAGTAAAAAACACAGAAGAATCCAATGATTGGTTAGATATAATTACACACACATGCACTGAATGAGCAAGAAGTATGGAAAAACACAAAAGACGAAAGACATGTAAGCTACAGTGAAGTCACCAAATATATACTGCTGATTAACTGTTCCATTATGCCGTTTATTTCCACAGAATATTTTATTATCAACTGCAAAAATGAAATGCAGGATGTTATTGGAGACAGTGATGATGATCAAATCACAAAATCCTTGGCTCACTTGTAGTGACCTGATAGCAACAAACTGTATATTTATGCATCATTTTTCTAGAGAGGAAAAAACTGAAAAGTGACACAACAAATCCAAACTAGGTCAAAATTTCATTATGTCTACAGCTGAAAATAGAATGGCTGCATTGTTTAAATACAACTGTTCATTTTTTCTGTCTGAATATGTACAGGCAAGTACATACACCAGGGTATTCCATAAATTTCAGTTTGTTTCTTAGTCTGTAATGGTTGTTATTTAATTCCACATCACCATTCCCCGTTTGCATAGTCTTAGTAATGCAGCGATATCTTAATATATATTAATATATCAGCTTGGACTAACCATATTAGTACATTTGGAATCTCTTCTTTGTCACACTCAATGCTCAGGAAACTTACTGAATACCCAACAATGTCCCTTTGGCTCCTAAGTCATGGTACGACATTCTTGGCTCTATAGCCCTGAGCCTGTCCTCAGCCTCTCTTTAGCTTTAATACACGCAATTTCTGAAAGGCACGCATTTATCCCTCATAAAAGTTTCCATTCTATTTACAAATATACTGTCACCCTATCATCAAACTTCCAGAGTCTCTGTTTCATTGTGCTGTGATACCACTGCAGCAACCAGTTATTCCCCTGTTCTTCCACATTCTGCTGTCCCAGAGTTGCTATTATTGTGTTAACCTAAATGTCATTTGTCAGTTTGGAAGTAAATAATCCTGTTTAAATATGAATCAAACAGTAATGATAATGTTTTATTTATTAATTACCTATCTAAACTCTTTTCTACACTTGTATAGGAACTCTGGAGCTAGACTGTTGTTATAGGTTGTGTGTGTGTGCCTTCTACCATAAATACATGATGACAATGAAGCCATAAAGTTGCTCTTTTTGTGTTGCCTGACAGCTCTGGAAGACACCTAGTTTTTCTTGTAAAGACATTTTTTGTAGTCTGTGTCTGGATAAATATTCGCCCATTTGAACTTTATTTCACATTTTGTTTTGTTAAAACTCTGAATTATCTGGGACTGTGGTAGCCTAGTGGTTAAGGTACTGGACTATGGACCAGAAGGTCCAGGGTTCAAATCCCACCTCTGTCAAGCTGCCACAGTTGGTTCCTTGAACAAGACCCTTAACCCACAATTGCTTGGATTGTAAGACTGTATAAGTTGGAAGTCGCTCTGGATAAGGGTGTCTGCTAAATGCTGTAAATGTAAATGTAAATTATAATGCACTTAACTGGGACACTTCAAATTTGATGGACACATTTCTTAACAATCTGCAAGTGAAAAATATACAATGTATTCTGACACAAAGGTTATTCAAACAAAGGGGAAATCTGTTTATCGCATAAGCATAATTCCTGAGGATTGACCTGTATTTGGCTCGATCCACTTTGCCTTTCACTCTGACTAGTTCCCCAGTCCCTGCAGATGAAAAACACGAGGCTGCTATGAACATGCTTCATGTTGGAATGGTGTTCTCAGTGCTTGTGCCATACATAGCACTTTAAAACAAGGACAAAAAGTTCAAATTTGGTCTCATCAGACAAGAATATCTTTTTTCATAAGCTTGCTGAGTATCCAGTGTAATGCTATTTCTTTCTTCTTGCGACTCTTCCATGATGTCCAGCTTTGTGGAGCGTCCAGGAAATAGTTGTCCTATGCACAGCTTTTCCAGTCTTAGCTGCAGATATCTCCAGCTCTTTCTGAGTAACCTCTTGTCATATAGTTTCCCTTTTTTATTAATGGATTTAATGATACTCTGTGGAATATTGAAAGTTCACATGATGTGTGTAGGAATGCTCTCAAACTATAATAGCTTTCAGAACAAGGTGTATTCACGCTGAGTTTGTATGACACTTTAATTGCACACAGGTGGGCAATTATACTATTCTATTAATTAGGGGACTTCTGATGACAATTGGTTACATAAGAACTACATGAAATGTTTTCACAGCAATATGCATCACTGCTTATGCAATCACAACTATAATGTGTGAATAATTATGAAAACTATATCAATTTACCTCACAGTTGAATATCACAGGCCATTAGGTGTAATTAAATTAAATTCATTCAGTTTACAATTTGTAACAGTAAGGAAAATATGAATGTGAATGTGAAAACAAGGTATTGTATCATAATACCATTTGAAGTTACCTAAATGGAGATATTAGATCAGTGTTTTGTCAGTGAATCTGGCCATTTAATCAGTTGTCAATCCAATGATCACTTTGACAACTTAATTATTCTCATTTACTTAGCTGCTACTTTGATCACTTTCTTAGATTTTCCACAGAAAGTCAGCTTATTACAATTTCTAGGACATAGAATACTGAATGAGTTATTTTATCCTTCAGGGGTGAATTTCACTCTAGATCTTATCAGAGGGAAAGCTTTCCCTGCCAGCACCACAACTTATAAATCACAATCACTAGTCATACTGTTAAACCTGATTCATAAATACATAAGTCACTTTATAGGTGTGGCAGACAATCTTAAACCTCTATGGCTTTGAAATAGCAATAGAACATATAGCATCTGACAGGAGACCTGGAAAACCTCAGAGTTATTTGAATGAATAAAGACACCTGTGGCAGGAGAGCTTCACATTAGAAACACACTTACACACACATATGTGTGGGAACACACAAACAAATATGTGTGCAAATATTATAAGGTCTGACTCATGTCCATTCTGTAAAACATATAGCTGTCACTGTCAGACATTCATACACTAAACAATAATAGAGAGCAGTGTTTTTCAGTGGCTAAACCAGCCGCTAGTTTGCTCAGACAGGGTATTTCTAGTGCCGGTCCCAAGCCCGGATAAATGGTGAGGGTTGCGTCAGGAAGGGCATCCGGTGTAAAACATTTGCCAAATACAGTATGCGAGTTCATAATAATTTCACCATAAACAGGATCGGTCCTCGGCCCGGTTAACAACGACCGCCACTGGTACTGGTAGGCAAACAGGGCACCACGTAATTGGACTACTGTTTGCCGAATGACGAAGAGAGGGAAGCGTGTGAGGAGACAGAGAGAAATCAGGAGTGGCCAGAGTATATCACCTGAGGGTAGCAAAACCCTAAATGTATGGGACGATGACAGGGAAAGTAGAGAGCTGGCTGATATGATGCACAGGAGAAAGGTCGATGTTTTGTGTGTGCAGGAGACAAAGTGGAAGGGTAGCAAGGCTCGATGCATTGGTGCAGGGTTTAAACTGTTCTACCATGGTGTGGATAAGAAGAGAAATGGAGTTGGTGTGGTCCTGAAGGAGGACTATGTAAAGAATGTCATTGAGGTGAAAAAGGTGTCAGATAGAATAATATGTTTAAAGCTGGAAATTGAGGGTGTAATGGTGAATGTTGTTAGTGGCTATGCACCACAAGTTGGCTGTGAATTAGAGGAGAAAGAGACATTCTTGGGGGAGTTAGATGAAGTGGTTGAGAGCATTCCCAGGAAGGAGAGACTGGTGATTGGTGCAGATTTCAATTGTCATGTTGTTGAAGGTAATAAAGGAGATGAGGAAGTGATGGGCAAGTTTATTGTTAAGGACAGGAATCTAGAAGGACAGATGGTGATGGATTTAGCAAAGAGGATGGAAATGGCTGTGGTTAACACATATTTCCAAAAGAAGGAGGAGCATAGGGTGACCTATAAGAGTGGAGGGAGGAGCACACAGGTAGACTACATCCTATGTAGAAGAGGTTGCTTAAAAGAGATTGGTGATTGTAAGATAGTGGCTGGGGAGAGTGTAGCTAGGCAGCATCGGATGGTGGTGCGCAGAATGACTCTGGTGGTTAGAAAGAGGACAAGGGCAGAGCAGAGGACCAAATGCTGGAAGTTGAGAAAGGAAGGATGTTGTGAGAAGTTCAGAGAGGAGCTGAGAAAGGCTTTAGGTGGTAGGAAAGAGCTCCCAGACGACTGAGTAGTAGCAGCAACAGTAATTAGACAGACAGGTAGAAAGGTACTGGGTGTGTCTTCTGGACAGGCAAAGGATGAAAAAGAAACCTGGTGGTGGAGTGAGGAAGTGCAGGAGGTTATTCAGAGAAAGAGGTCAGCGAAGAAGAAATGGGACAGGGAGAGGACTAAAGAGAGTATGCAGGAGTACAAGGAGATGCGGCACAGGGCAAAGAGGGAGATAGCAAAGGCCAAGCAGAAGGCCTACGATGAGTTTAATGAAAGGTTAGACAGTAGGGAAGGAGAGAAGGAGTTGTATCTGCTGGCAAGACAGAGAGATAGAGCTGGAAATGATGTGCAGCATGTCAAGGTGATAAAGGATAGAAATGGAAATGTACTTACATGTGAGGAGAGGGTGAGGGACAGGTGGAAGGAGTATTTTGAGGAGTTGATGAATGTAGAAAATGAAAGGGAAAGAAGGTTGGATGGCGTAGAAATTGTGGAACAGGTTGTAGCAAAGATTAGCAAGGACGAAGTGAGGAAAGCTTTGAAAAGGATGAAGAACGGAAAGGCAGTGGGACCTGATGACATACCGGTTGAGGTATGGAAAAGTCTAGGAGAGCTGGGAGTGGTGTTTTTGACTAGATTATTCAGTGGAATTCTGGTGAATGAGAGTATGCCGGAGGAATGGAGGTAAAGTTTGCTTGTACCGATTTTTAAGCAGAGGGGTGATGTACAGAGTTCTGGCTCTTACACGGGCATAAAGTTGATGAGCCACACAATGAAGAGTTGGGAGAGAGTTGTGGAACCTAGGCTCAGACAGGAGGTGACAGTGTGTGCACAACAGTATGGTTTCATGCCAAGGAAGAGCACCATGGATGCGACTTTTGCTTTGAGACTGCTGATGGAGAAGTATAGAGATGGTCAGAAACAGCTACACTGCGTCTTTGTGGATTTGGAGAAAGCTTATGACAGGGTGCCAAGGGAGGAACTGTGGTGGTGTATGAGGAAGTCTCGAGTGGCTGAAAAGTACGTAAGATTCGCGCAGGACATGTATGACAACAGCGTGACAGCGGTGAGATGTGCTGTAGGAGTGACAGATAGCTTCAAGGTAGGGGTGGGACTGCATCAAGGATCGGCCCTGAGTCCCTTCTTATTTGCTCTAGTGATGGACAGACTAACAGATGAGGTCAGACAAGAATCGTCGTGGACTATGATGTTTGCAGACGACATTGTGATCTGTAGTGAGAACAGGGAAAAGGTAGAAGAGAACTTGGAGAGGTGGAGGTATAATCTGGAAAGGAGAGGAATGAAAGTCTAATGTAGTAAGACAGAATACATGTGTGTAAATGAAAGGGAGGCAGGTGGAACAGTCAGGCTACAGGGATTGGTGGTCACAAAGGTCCAGGAGTTCAGGTACTTGGGATCAACTGTCCAAGGAAATGGGGAGTGTGAAAAGGAGGTAAAGAAGAGAGTACAGGCAGGATATAGTGGGTGGAGAAGAGTGTCAGGAGTGCTGTGTGACAAAACGGTCACAGCAAAAGTGAAAGGAAAGATTTATAAGAGAGTAGTGAGACCAGCCTTGTTGTATGGCTTAGAGACAGTGGCACTGACAAAGAGACAGGAAGCAGAGCTGGAGGTGGCAGAACTTAAGATGTTGAGGTTCTCTTTAGAAGTGTCTAGGGTGGACAGGATTAGGAATGAGATCATCAGAGGGACAGCACAGGTTGGATAGTTGGGAGACAAAATTCGAGAGGGAAGACTGACATGGTTTGGACATGTGCAGAGGAGGGATAGTGAATATGTTGGTAGGAGGATGTTGGAGATGGGCTGCCCAGGCAAAGACGGGAGGAAGACCAAAGAGAGTTTACAATGGTATGGTTGTGGTGAATGAAGATATGCAGGGAGTTAGGGTGAGAGTAGAGGACGTGGAGGACAGGGAGAGGTGGAAACTTTTAACTCGCTGTGGCGACCCCTGATAAAGGGAGAAGCCGAAAGAAGAAGAAGAAGAAGAAGAAGAGTGTTTTTCAGTGGCTGTGGTTCAGTGTTAAAAGAAACACTCGTATGGAAACAGTTCTCTTACGATATGAGTTTTTTTTTATTTTCATTTTATTTCCATTTTAAATTATTTTCCACTTGTCCCAGCTAAATAAATTATGATTTACCTTGCTGCAATCCCTTCAGTTTAGTTATCAGCAGTGAAACACACTACAATGTAGATTAGCAGTCACTGGCATGGCTCATCACATACACCTGCTCAGACGGAATGTTATAAGTTTAATGACATGAGTATATCAATAATAAATAATTTATAATAATACTTTTTAACTGTTTAGATTTAAGGGTGTACCTGAATTGTTCGGATCAAATGACTTTTGAAATGCAATTCCGTGTCTGAAGGCTCTCTTCATTGTCAGGGCTAAGCTGCAGAGAGTTCCCTTGTTAGAAATGTAATGGATTTTGGTTTGCCAAGGACATATGAGATCAGACAAATCACTGGATAACATGAACAGCACATTTTCCTTCCAGGAGAAAAAAAGAGTCGGAGACACAGCAAAATAGAGAGGACGTCTGATCACGAGGCCTTGAGTGTGCCTGTGTTCTCACATGTAAACTTAGACCTTTTCCACAACCATATGGATACATTTAAAATGTTGTTTCCATATAAAAACTTTTCATCCACATTAGCATTTTAACATTTATTTTCAAAATATTTGTCATCCATACTGAAACACAGAAATGTTTACAATGAGCATGCTCATTACCTTACCCAGCATGTTTATGCCATTTCTCCCAAGTGGTGTGCTGTGGTGACACATGATATATCGTGTAAAACTCACTTTTCAGTTTTATGCACATACATTTCAGTACCAGGAGTGCCTACCAACCCACAAACTGTGAAATCAAACAACCCAGGCATTTTTGCGGGCTGCTTAGTTGGAAAACATGGACTTCAACAAGCCATAGAGATGTTGGTCTCCTTCTGTGATACAAGGCTGAGGTGATGTTAAGTTACTGGCAGTACGTGCTGCAGGTTAAGCAATAAAATTAAAGCTGTCAGTTTGTTTACTTGTATAAAAGTCAGAATGAGAGCATTGTAAGATGCCTACAGACATTTTGAGAAGGAGTGCATCATTGGCAGGATGGTTGTTTCGACAAATTCCTCACCATCTAGGTGCTCCTGACCTAGCTGTTAGGAGGTGTTAAGAGCAGTGGTTCCATGATGGCACAAACACATGGCGATCATGGGATCACAAGTGCCATCTTCACTACACACCCCTGTCTCTGTCCAGACCACTGGACTGCTATGGACTGGGATCACATTGTCTTTAGCGATGAATCCAGGTTCTGTTTGGGATCTGACAAAGGTCAGGTTTGAGTATGGAGGCCTCATGGTGAGCGCTTCCAACCTGCCTTTGTTGCCTTTGCTGTTTGCACGCTGCTCCCATTTGCTTGTGTGATCATCTGGGGAGCCATTGCATATGACAGTAGGTCTCCCATAGTAGTGATATGAGAGGCACTAACAACTCAGCAATGTGTGCAGGATATCCTGTGGCCTCATGTGTTGCCTCTCATAGCAGCTTACAACTTCCACTTGTCAGCAGGATAATACTCAGCCAAGCATGGCAATGGTTTCCCAGAAATGTCTGCCAGATTGTAGCACATCCTTGACCTGCATGGTTGCCAGATTTATCACCAACTGAGTATATATGGGACAAGCTGGGACACCAGCTTCAGCAAACTATGAGAGTGTAGGATCTACAGGCACAGCTGTGGGCAAATGTGTCATAGAGGCATGTTTAAAAGTCAACAATCTCTCACCAAGAGGTACATCACCCAAATGTAGCCTTTGAGAGCCTTTTATAGAACAGTAGGTGAAGGACTTTTACACCCTCTTGTAGCAAGACCCAGTGTCTAATAAGACCATGCCTGTAATCATTTACATATCTTCCTGCAACGTAACTGCATGCCAAGTTTTGCAGCAATCTGACATTTCTATATGGGTGATTTATGTTTTTTGTCAATGAGTGTATGAATATTTTGACTTAATATTTATCATGGTATTATGCATATTGGATTAATCCAGAATGCTTTATTTGAACAGATGATAAAGTAGAACTGTGTATAAAAGCAACCAATTATAATATAGTCAAAAGCCACAGACTGGGAGTTTTGTCAAAACATACAAAGAAATTTTAGACTGTTTCACAGATCAGTGCCCATACAGCAGTTCTACCAGATGGTAGAAATGTCAAATTTATCAGACTCTGGATAGCTTTTTTAAAAGAACGTTGCATTGTCAGTGGTTAAAGAGATGTTTTGTTTCAGATGTTTTGTTTTAAATATAATTCCAATAATCAAGCACGTCGTGTCAACTGATTTTTTCATGTAACGTAATAAAAATGACTTCTTATTTTGCCCCAAAATATAGTTCAACGCATAACCTATATGAATAGAATAGAATAGAATATAATAGACTAGAATGGAATAGAATAATATTAAGATCTGAGAATGCAGTAATGTCAGAGAATATGGGAGTTGCTATGGAGTGAAGACGTATGATATGACATGTACCTAAACACTATTGCCTCTGATAACCAGATAGGTAAGATTAAATGGTGGAACATGGAGATACAATAACATAATAACAGAGTTCAATTCAAACACCATCTCTGCAGAGGTGTGGAGGACAGATTAAGATAAAGGACAATACTCCCAAAGGCACTCTAGTGCTTGATCCATGGTCTCACTGTGTTACACAGTGCTGTTCCTAAATCAAAATGCTGACCTGAATCAACCAAATTGCCAGCACTGGTGGCAAACAACAATAAAACACAGACTTTATTACAGACTTTAAACACTGTACTTTTTCTTTTTGCACTCGGGTTGGGTAGCACATTAAGGTTCTTTCTCAAGGGCTAAGTAAACCATATTCCTTTCTTTGGTTTTCCGCTATGACAATTTTATTGACAGACTCATACCCTTAACCAGAAAAATACAGCATCCTGAACGGAAAAAGATTACTAAAAATATAGGACCAGGAGGTGAACAGACCTCAGCCTTCATCCCTTGGACAAGGGAACAGGCCCATGTGTGTGACCTCAGCTTCTGCTGCGGAAATTATCCTACAAATTACTCAAGATATATTCCCTCACATTAAATGTAATCCACTTCACTGATTTACAACCAATGGAAAAAATGATCTTCTTGTTTTTGTGACTTCCATTTTACCCCATTCCTGGGAATATGGGTCTGTCACTACTAATTGGGGAAACAAGGGAATGGGGGCACGTTAGACTGACATAGAATGAGGTGATGAAAGATGTCTGACTCCAAGAGGGAAATTAAGATGTCTAAAATGACAACAAGACAGAGAAAGTAAGAGAGGGGCAAAGAGAGACAAAAACAGAGTGACTGAGAGGTAATGACTTCAAACAAGCCTATTATTACAACCCCAAATCAGTTGTTACAGTATGGAAACTGAAAGGAAAAAAAAAACAGTGCAGTGTGTCTTACATTTATTTGACTTTTATTTGAGTGCAGACAATACGAACCCAAGTTATTTCATATTCATTTCATTTGTTAAAAAAACTTCTATTCTTGCATTTCCGGCTTGCAGCATTATTCCAAAAAAGTTAGAATACGGTCAATTTAGGGCTAGTAATGAGGTTAATTTTTTTTTAAACAAATATTGTTGTGTTTTCAAAGGTTATGGCAACAAATGATTAGAATCATTATTTGGGACAAAAGCAGTATCCACAAAAGGCTGAGTATTTGAGGAGAAAAGATGGGCGGCAGTTTTTATCAAATGCATGAAAAATTATTGAAATGTCCCTCAAAGAAAGATTGGAAGAAATTTGCAGATTTCATCCTCTGCAGTGCATAATATCATCAAACAATCCAAGGAGTCTGGAAGAATTTCAATGTGTAAACGGCACAAAGACAAAAAGGACCATCCAGACTATTATCAACAACAAGTCCAAAAAACCAGGCTCTGTCATGGTATGGGGTTGTGTCAGAGCCCTGGTAAATTACACTTCTGTGATTGCAGCAATAACGCAAAAACATACATTGAGGTTTTAGGGCAACATATGCTGCCTTCATGGCATCTTTTCCAGAGACGTGCATGCATTTTTCAACAAGACAATGCAAAACCACATGCTGCACACAACACAAAGGCATAAAGAAGTGCATAAGAAGAGGGGGCTGGACTCGACATGAACTGTCCCGAACGGAAATGTCTGGAGAATTTTGAAACAAAACATGTGACATCAACGACCCAGTTCTCTTGCACACCCTAAGCCCAAAGTAACACCTGAAACCCTTGAGCACTTGGTGTACTTGGTGCCAAAATTCCTCTTAAGTTTTGTGAGAAATAATGGCAACATTACAAAGTGGTAAGTGCTTTACCGGCCCAACTTATTTTCCTACAGTAATGGATGGATATTAACAATGAAATGAAGTTGACCAGACAAAACATGAAATATCTAGGGTTCATCCTGTCTGCAAGAAATAAAAGTCAAAGTAAATGTAAGACGCACTGTGTTTCTTTCGTTATTTGCATTGTTCATACTGGCTTTGGACAATTTTCTGATTTGGTGTTGTATGACAGTGGAACAGTGAAACAGCTAACCCCAAACACTGGCCTGATTAAATCATCTGAATTTGAGCAAGTGTTACTGATAGGAAATATGTGGATAAATTGGTCACAGACTACAACCACATGTCATCTAAAGGAAGCTATGAGCCTGACTTGAAATGGGAAAAAAATATGGTAATTTTTGGGTCCTAATAAAGCAATATGTCAATCCACAGTATAGTACATTAGCTCTCCAGTGTGAGGTAACTGTACATTAACATGCAGAGGGTTCAGTGACCAGACGTAGTATGTGAATTCATGTGGAAATTCTTTACGGCTCAGTTTATGCTGCTGTTACTTATTCTTTAAAGCAATGATAATTGTTAAAACAAGAACTGGAATTAAGAATGTCTGGTCCTGAAACACACTGCAGCATCAAAACAGACATACAGGTACGGGATTCATATCCAACTTCTTTACCGCCTGCAACTCATATAAATTATACAGTCAAATTAAATCCTTATGACCAATGCTATGATATTCCAGTCTGCCATAAAGCTGTTTCCGTATGGCAGTGTTCCATAATGCCATTCAGAAATGTAATTATGTAATGATCTGCTTGGCTGGCTTTGGCTTTTTGGCTCATGTTTCTTGAAACTCCTGGGAGTGAAAGAGAAGAAGAAATGCTCTATTTAACCTCAGTGCCCTCTTGACTCTGTAGATTTCACAGAAAAACACACCACTCCTGTGCTATACTTACATGCTCCTGTTACTTTCTCATTACACAGTATTGGGAAATGGTGTGTGACTGATGTTTATAAAGTTTTCTTTTATAGACTGGACTTGCCTTTTTCCTCAGTCATCTCCTCTGGTGTCAATGGTTGTGCTTGGATGCCATTCTGAGTGGCTGCTGTGTAAATGGCACTTATCATATTGTCAGAATTCTGGACATTTATTGTGGACCAGGGATGCCTATAAAGAAAGGAATATACGGAAGGCTTTACCAGACACATCGATGGAATGAGTCGAAAGCAAAGCATGGAGACATAAAACGCACAATGTCCTTTTTACTTTCCCCTCTTTTCCTACATCACTTCACCCATGTAAATGCATTTTAGGCATGCCCAATATAACATCAAATTATTCAGCATAGACATCTGAATCCTACACAAAGAGCTCCAAAAGCTCCAAAAAACTTTCCACTTGGATTTTTGGACTTACTGAATCCCAGCCGGATTATTCAATGTTATACCACACTATTATTACCAATTTTTCCGTCGTATAATTCCACTCATCCGTACTCCCTTTCCACATGGCATGGACCAACTGTTCCACAACAAACTTCCAACCAGGCACATATTTAACCAGCCGCAGTATCCCATTCATTACTACATTTTCATATACACTGAAGCAACAATTTGATATATTCCATATTTACTTCGTGAAGCAAGTCCTCACTTGCTTTCTTATCCGCTTGATCCTGAACGGGAGTACTGGTGCTTAGCCGGCGGCATAGGGAGCAAGGCAGAAAGAACCCTAGACAGGGTCCCAATCCATTGTAGGGCACATACACTCACACACTCAGACACACTCACACACTAGGAGCACTTTAAGGACAGTTAACCTAACATGTATGTCTTTGGACTGTAGGAGGAAATTGGAGTATACAGAGTAAATACTTTTTAACAGACTCTAAAAAGAAAGGACCCAGACCACTCCATCTGGGGATTGAACCCAGGCCCTTCTCACTGTGAGGCAACAGTGCTACCCACCAAGCCTGACTGACTCTTGCCTGACTCTTCCTGGACATTGCATGTACATTAATATGGCAACAGTGAGACCAATGGAACATCACTTTGCCATCACCTGTAATAGCCAGAAAGGGTCAAGTGTCCCTAATGACTGTCAATGGTCAGATGCCATTAATGACAAAGAAATGTGCGCTGCCCTGGATCAAGAAGGGTCAGGGTACCTATAATGATTTGGATGGGTTAGGCCCCAGTTATAACCAGGAAGGGTCATACCCCCATAATGACCTGAAAGACTCAGGTGCCTGTAATGACCAGAAAGGGTCAGGACCCCATAATGACGTGAAAGAGTAAAGTGCCTGTAATGACCAGAAGGTTTCAGGTGCCAAAAATGACCATCAGGGTCTACAGGCACCATAAATCCAGATGCACTCGTGTCCCTTTTGCCAGAGGCATTCATTTCTCAGAGCTTCTCGGTGTGGAGGCAAGATCTGCGTGTGTAACGTTACAAAAACCACGTGTGCACGTGTGTTTACAATTAGTAACATTATTTTATGAATAATAAGAAATAGGTTCCTATAATATTTCCTCTGTAACTATTCAGTCCTCATCTCATTAGCACCTAACACTTTATATACAGTGAAAGCTGCCAATGTACAGGCATTAAGTGAGTCTTGTTATAAAAAAACAGATTTTTCTTTGCTGCACTATGTTAACATTGTTAAAGTTTCAAAGTGTTAACTCCAGTCCTCAGTTTGTGGACGATTTATGGAAATTATACTGGGAAAATGAGTCATACCAAGAACTCAGATTACCACATGGTCTTTAAAAGCAGACAGCACGGTGACGGAAGCGGTTACTGCTGTCGCCTGACAGCTCCTGAAATCCCTGGTTCTATTCCTGGCCTGGAATCCATCTCTGTGGAGTTAGCATGTTCTCCGCATGGGTTTTCTCAGGGTACACCGGCTTCCTCCCACATTCCAAATACATGTCTCTCCAAAGTGTGCATGTGTGTGTGTGTGTGTGTGTGTGTGTGTGTGTGTGTGTGTGTGTGTGTGTGCCATGAGAAGGACTGATGCTTGGTAAAGTGTTGATTCCCTGTGCTATAGGTTAGGCCCTGGCTTCCCACAACCCTTACTTACATTAAATGGGTAAGAAAATGAACTAATTAATTAATGAATGAATTAGTGTTAAAAGCACAGTCACCCAAACAGCTTGTTTAATACTAAGGGATTAAGAGTGGTTGGAGAAGAGCTGTGTAAAAATGAATTATGACTAATGTGGGTACATAAAAACACAGTAAAATGTTATATTGGCGTCAGGTTATACAAAACAGAAATAGAGTGGAATAGGGTTCCTTTAATGTTTACCAGTTACCATGTGAGTTATGCAGGAATATGTTCTGCATAGGCCCACTCAGCACATGATTGTGATGAAATACGATGAGCGAGCTTCTGCTCCCAAGGACCAGCAGAGTAAGCAGGGCTGCAAGCCTTAAGTGCTCCACTGAAGAGGGACTGACCATGTGAAGAGGGACAGCCAAATGTAGTCAGTGAGGATAGAGTGAAAACAGCACTCCTTCTGGATTATGGTGGTTTTATTGTTGATGATATGCCTTTTTCTGAGTCTTACAAAGTCACTTTACTTTGACACCCAGTATATCACTCAGCTGCCTTAAAGCACACAGACCATGCACAAGTCTGTGTATAATCCTGTGGACTTACACTCATATATGTATATACAGTGGTGTCAAAAAGTGTTTGCCCCCTTCCGGATTTCCTGTTTTTTAGCATGTTTCTCACACTTAGTTTCGGAACATCAAACCAATTTAAATATTAGTCAAAGACAACACAAGTACACACAAAATGCAGTTTTTAAATGAAGGTGTTTATAATTAAAGGAGAACAGAAATCCATACCTGCATAGCCCTGTGTGAAAAAGTGATTGCCCCAATGTTAAAACATAACTTAACCATGGTTTATCACACCCGAGTTCACTGTCTCTAGCCACACCCACGCCTGATTATTGCCACAACTCTTCTCAATCAGGACATCACTTAAATAGGACCTGCCTGACAAAGTGAAGGACACCAAAATATCCTTAAAAGCTACACATCATGCCGAGATCCAAAGAAATTCAGGAACAATTGAGAAAGAAAGTAATTGAGATCTATCAGTCTGGAAAGGGTTATAAAGCCATTTATAAAGCTTTGAGACTCCAGCAAACCACAGTGAGAGCTATTATCCACAAATGGCGAAGACATAGAACAGTGGTGAACCTTCCCAGAAGTGGCCGGCTGACCAACCGAAATTACCACAAAAGCTCAGCAACAACTCATTCAAGAGGTCACAAAAGCCCCACAACAACATCCAAAGAACTGCAGGCCTCACTTGTCTCAGTTAAAGTCTCAGTTAAAATTCATGCCTCCACCATAAGAAAGAGACTGGGCAAAAATGACCTGCATGGCAGATTTCCAAGACAAAAACCACTACTGAGCAAAAAGAACATTAAAGCTGGACTCAATTTTTCAGGAACACATCTTGATGATCCCCAAGACTTTTGGTAAAACATTCTATGGACTGATGAGACAAAAGTTGAACTCTTTGGAAGGTGTGTGTCCCATTACATCTGCCGTAAAAATAACACAGCATTTCAGAAAAAGAACATTATAGCAACAGTAAAATATGGTGGCGGTAGTGTGATGGTCTGGGGCTATTTTGCTGCTTCAGGACCTGGAAGACTTGCTGTGATACATGGAACTATGAATTCTGCTGTCTACCAAGAAAAATCCTGAAGGAGAATGTCCGGCCATCTGTTCCTGACCACAAGCTGAAACGAACTTGGGTTCTGCAGCAGGACAATGATCCAAAACACACCAGCAAGTCCACCTCTGAATGACTGAAGAAAAACAAAATGAAGACTTTGGAGTGGCCTAGTCAAAGTCCTGACTTAAATCCTATTGAGATGCTGTGGCATGACCTTAAAAAGGCCGTTCATGCTCAAAAACCCTCCAGTGTGGCTGAATTACAGCAATTCTGCAAAGATGAGTGGCCAAAATTCCTCCACAACGCTGTAAAAGACTCATTACAAGTTATCACAAACGCTTGGTTGCAGTTGTTGTTGCCCAAGGGTCGCCCAACCAGTTATTAGGTTTAGGGGGCAATCACTATTTCACACATGGACATGCAGGTTTGGATTTTTTTCTTCCTTAATTATAAACATCTTCATTTAAAAACTGCATTTTTTGTTTACTTGTGTTGTCTTTGACTAATATTTTAATTTGTTTGATGTTCCAAAACACTTAAGTGTGACAAACATGCAAAAAATAGGAAATCAGGAAGGGGCAAACACTTCTTCACACCACTGTACATACACATATACATATATATATATATGCCGATGCCAGTCGGGTTTGAGTATGGAGGCCTTGTGGTGAGCGCTTCAACCCTACCCAACACACTGCCACAACTGCTGGCGTGATGGAATGAGGATCTACAGGCCCGGCAGCAACATCTGTGGGCAAATGTGCCACATTATATCATACAGAACTCGTATGCTTCCAATGCCCAACTGTATATTATCTTGTATCCAGGGTAGAGGTGGCTTAACAGGATATTAGAGCCTCCTTTCAATTGCACAGTTTTCCCCGATCCTTTCTCTCTGATATTGTAATCACTTTCATATATCATGATTATATTCTTACATGAAACAATTCATTCAATTCCAACAACTTTTATTGGTGAGTAATTTTATTGTCATTGATTCTGTATAACCTCCACGGACAAAAAATTGTCAACTCTGCACAAGGATGATCAGGCTATAAACACCTGCAGGGTATGTGACGGGATTCATAGATTGAGGAGATGTGGTACAGTGCAATGAATGCCCTTTTCAATGTGTGGAAAATAGGTCGCAAAGCAGATGTTAATGATTGGCAAAAATAAGTGATTGCATTTGGGCGTGCAAAGGCCACAGTGTGAAGAAAGTAGCTGAATTTCCATGTGTACTGAAGCATACAGTCATATGTGTCTACCAGCAGTGGCAAAGATCCCAGTCTACAAGAAGTTCTTGTCAGTATTATGGCCAAAATATGAAACTAAAGGACAGGGACTACCGGCATGTTTCACGGTTTGTGAAAAAAATTACTCCGCTACCATGCAAAAATTGCTTCTAGAAGTCAGTGCAAGTCCTTCACAACAATTTCTCACAGAACACTCCGAGGACATCGTACAAGGTATGGTTCAAGCTGGAGGAGGTTCTGTGATGTTCTGGTGGTGTTTTAATTATGCATTGGGTCTTTTGTTTGAGGTGACAGTAAATTTAAACCACAGTACCTACACTGAGCTGCTGGAAACCAGATTTTTGCATTTTGCTCATTATCTTACCAAGGAACATACCATTCCTACGCATGTATTCCAAAATGGCAATTCTCTTGTTCACAGGGCTGCAAATGTGACTGATTGGCATGATGAACATTCAGGAACAGTCACACATGGACTGGCCCGCAAAATTCTCAGATATGAATCCTCTTGAATGTCTGTGAGAAATATGGCCAAACTGCGCAATTCTTTTGATGCAAGTGTGCCAAATATTGATGTCACAACTACATCCACAAACTTGTCCACTCCATGCCAATCAAATCACAGATGTTATTTGTGCTGATGGAGGTATTACACAATATTAGGTAGGTTTCTGGTGACTAATTTTTTGTCCAGTGGGCTTAGTATATGTGAGGGAAATATAGTATATTTAAGAGAGATGATAGTATATATGAGATATAATGACACTGTATGTGTGAGAGCACTGTAGTATTTGTAAGCAAGTACAGTAGTATATGTCATTACAATAGTAATATAGTAGTATATTTGACTTTCATGATCACGGTTCTTGGTTGGCTTAAAGTCTTTTCATTAAACGTGCAGTTTGCAGACAGTTTGTTTTCTCAGTAAAATCTCACCTGCCAAGGAAATATAATGAAGAACTTAAATTTTTCTCGCACTGATTGAGGCAATCAATCAGTTTAAATGTACTGTATTAATGGTTTTTTTTTTTTGTCTAACTAAATTAGTGGCACACCTGTCCATAGTGCAGCATGCAGAAGTCATTAGAAGAAGACCTTACTCACGATACCATGAAAGTCTCCTAGAAGTCTGAAACATTCAGGAATCAACTGTTGAACCAAAGGTTGAAAACTTTGGCTTCAATTACCAATGGCTACATTGTTCCCTGCAGGTGTTGTGTTAACTTATTTTACTTATAAAACTGTTAGAACATGCAATATAATCAGAGTTGCCCAACCTTTGCTTAATACATAACATTTTGACATTGTCATCTTGTGTACTGTACATGTTATTTAACCAGAAAACTACAGAAACGTTATTACAGTATACGCACACCACAGAAGCATTATAACTATCGTCACAAATTTGGGCACTGATTATCATCTAACATGTGTTGTCTAAAAAAAATGTTTTAATGTTTATAGGGTCTCAAAATTTTCTTTAATAATGAATTAAAGTTTGTAGAAATATATCATATTTAGGACTGGTGACTGCATGGTGCCACAGTGGTTAGTGCTGTCATCTACAGAGACCTGGCTGAGTGGAGAGTGCTCATTTCTGCATGGGTTTCCACTGGGGACTCCGGTTTACTCACTATTCCAAAGACATGGTCAACTGCTGTCTGTAAAGTGTCCCAGAGTAAGTGAGTAAGTGAGTGAGTGAGTGAGTGTGTGTGTGTGTGTGTGTGTGTGTGTGTGTGTGTGTGTGTGTGTGTGTGTGTGTGTGAAAATTGCATGACAGGGTTCGTGTGAGGTTTGATAGTACATGTGACAGGGTTTGTTATGGTTTGTGTGAGGTCTGATTGTATGTGTAGGAGACTTTAATAGTGTTTGTAAGATGTTTGATATGTGTTTGAGATGTTTGGTAGTGTGTGTGTATCAGAGAGCTTTATTAGTATACAGTCTGTGTGAGATGTCATGTTCAAATAATGCGTAAACAGCCCCTCATTTTAGACATGCTATTTGTGCTTTAAAAAAAACAGCCCCTCAGAATAGTTGCTCTCGCACCTATTATAGTGCGTTATAGAGTATAGCAAATAGGGATGCATTTCAAAATTACCACCATTCACACCAAAACTCAAAACTGCCCCAAAAACAGAGAGCACAACACAATCTGGGTAGGGAAATCCCATCCAGGGGCCAGCCAACTCTGGGCATCAATGAAATCTTTGTACCTAACATCCATAGACAGGAAATCATAGGGACAGGGCCTAGCAAATGTGTGCTGAATCTCAGTGCTGAACCACCTTGGTTTGTATCCCAACCTCAGGCAAGGTGAGGTTTCACTTCTGTATGGCCTCCGGGTTCAATTAATTGATGTGTATGGTTTTCTGACACCAGAAGTTTCCAGGAAATTTTGGCCTCAGCAGAAGCTTTTAAGTCTCCCAAGGGTTGGAATCTGGGTCTGTGTATCTTGCCCCATATAACAACTCCCATCTCATTTTTATTTAAATAATATTCCATTTCGTAATAGTTTCATGGCACAAAAATGAATTTTTATTTATCATTTCAGTTTTTATTTATCCAGAAGATTTATCCAGCAAAGTGTATCAACTTCTATTTCTAGTTAAGAGGTAGTTGTAGTGTTATACTTTAAAGGTACCATATTTCTGTGCATAAAAAATATGTTTTTATAGTTTTAGTCTTAGTTATTAATATCTCTTGAGAGTCTATAAAAGATGGAGTCCAGTCAGCATTTTCTATGCATTTGATTTACTTTATGGACAGCATTGTCTCCAGACACTCATGTGGAGACACATTAAAGTTAGAGACATTATACTCTAGAGACCGTTTCTAATACTGCTCAACCACATGTGGCTGCAGCACTCTTGGCTGAGCTGGGTGCTCTGCACACATTGTGGGGTGATGTCATGTTACACAACCACATAACACACAGCCCTTTACAGCTTGACACTGATGAAGTCGTACTTTGATTTTGTGCTGGAAGGCCATAATAGCTTGGTCACCACCCAGATAAATGCCAAAACAGTGGTTCTTTTTTTTTTTGGCCTGGCTAGTCTTCCATGCATTGAGTCATGACCCCAAACAAAGTCATGTCTTGTTAGTGAAGATAAAATACCTCACACCTTCCAACTCTGTCCATAGGCACAGGGCCCCTACATGTTCTTGCACTACACATGCTGTATATAAAAGTTATATAATTGATATAAATAAAGTACTCTGTAGGCTATACACTTCTGAACCCTCATACATACTGCCATCTGGTCTCTTTGCAGCTTAAGATGGTGCATGTATGAGCTATAGCTCTTTGTCTGCTCGCCATGTATCTTACATTAATATGCAGGCCGCATAATCCCCAATCGATTCAAGAACATGTGAATTCTTACACGTTCAGTGAACTCACTTCATTTACATTTAGCAGACGCCCTTATCCACAGCGACTTACAATTGGTACAGTCTTACAATCCAAGCAATTGTGGGTTAAGGGTCTTGCTCAACTACCCAACAGTGGCAACTTGTCAGAGGTGGGATTTGAACCCTGGACCTTCTGGTTCAGAGTCCAGTAACTTAACCACTAGGCTACCACAGCCACTCACAGCCACTCGCAGCTTCTTGTAACTAGTGTGCTGTCTACTGAACACACTCTGCATCTATAGCAAATTATAATGTACAACCCCATGTCAGAAATAAAGTTGGGATAGTATGGAAAAAGCAAAAAACAAACAAACAAACATTACTTTTACTTTTATTTAATTTCAGACATGAACTCAATTTCAAGTTTGTCTGGTCATATTCATATAAGTTGGGACCTATGCAATTTAGGGGGGTACTAATGAGATAAGAAACAGAAGATTTCCAGTTTGTCAACACGTGTGGGATATGTTTAAAAACAGTGTTCCTCAAATGAACATTGGGAAAGCTTTGCATATTTCTCCCTCTACAGTACATAACATCCTTAAATGATTCAAGAAATCTAGAGGAATTTCAGTGCCTAAAGGGCGAGGGTGGAAGTCTAAGCTGAACACCCGTGATCTCTGATCCCTCAAATGGCACTGCATCAAGAACTGTCATTCATTAATAGCTGATATAATGGCATGGGCAAATAATTACTTTTGCAAACCTTTGTCAAGCACTACAGTACATTCACAAATGCCACTTTAGTTTGCAGAAAAGAAGCCTTATGTTAACCATATCCAGAAGCGGTATCAACTTCTCTGAGCTAGGAGGCATCTGGGATGGACCATCAAACAGTGGAAACATGTATTGTGGTCAGACAAAACACTACTCCAGACCTTTTTTTGCAAGAAATGAACGCCGTGTGTTCTGGAACAAAGACAAAAAGGACAATCCAGACTATTATCAGTAACAATTACAAAAGCCAGGCTCTGTCATGTCATGGGGTTGGGTCATTGCCCTTAGCAATTGTCATTTACACTTCTGTGATGGCAGCATTAATGCACAAAAGTATACTGAGATTTTAGATATATTGCTGCCTTCAAGACGACATCTTTTCCATGAATCCATATTGTAACAAAACAATGCAAAACTGCATGCTGCACACTTTACAAAGGCATGGCTGTGGAAGAAGAGGGTATGGGTACTGGACTGCCTGCAGTCCCCAATAGTGGATGTGTGGAGAATTTTGAAATCAAAGATGCGACAACAACGATCCTGCACTGTTGCACACATTAAGATGTGTTTGCAGGAAGAATGGGAAAATTAAGTACTTCATCGCTTGGTTTCCTCAGTGTTAAAATGTATTTTATATGTTGTGAGCTGGAATGGCAACATTTCAAAGTGGTAAACACTTTACCATCTCAACATTTTTAGAATGTGTTGCAGGTCTGAAATTCAGGAATGGCTGTATATTAACAAATGAATTGAAGTTGACCAAAAAAACATGAAATATCTTGTGTTCATACTGTCTACAATCAAACAGAAGTCAAAGTAAATGTGAAACACTGCATTTTTTCTTGTTTTGATTTTGTTTATTATTTTTATTTTCTTCCATCCATTTCCAACTTTTTTTCTCATTTGGGATTGTAAGTATTGTATCTCATTTTTTTAGCCACGTACCCAATTTAGAAAGGTCAACACAATCCTATCTCATTTTATTAGTTTATTCTTGAATCATCATCATGTTGATGAAAGATTAAGGGAACACAAGCTTAGAATTTGTGTCAATTTGTATGTATAACCCAGCAGAACAGGAAATCATGGATGACTGCTTAATACTAGAACTAATCTAAGTACATAAGGTAAACAAATATTTTGTAGTTTGAAGGTATTTTCCTAATTTTTTATTTGTCAGCATCACAAGGTTTTGGTATGCTCTTGGTTATGCAGCACTATAATAGTTTTTAAACACTGGGCTGAAGGGAAAATACTTTTGTGGAAGGCAGCAGATGAAAATCCAAGCAATCAAAGTCATCAGTATCCATCTAAGCTGCTGATGGTGAGTGTCTCTTTACTTTATCCTAGAAACATAAACAAAGGAGCTTTAAGACCTAAATACTTCTAACTGACTTGCGAGGTCTGGGATGTTTTTCTACTGTTTCAGTGCACTCAAATACTTTCCCCACAAAAGCTACTGTTTAAACACCCTGCCAAAATCAAAATGGAATTTGAAAGGAAATAGAACATTTCATGGTTGTTAGCTTCACTCCAGTCTGAGTCTTAATTGACAAAATTGAAAGAATTATTTTTGTACTTTTGGACAGAAGATAATATAAACGCTCAGCAATAAGTATATACAATGGAAATCTTCGTCATACTGTAATTGCATTAGTCTGCTAGGCAACTGCACAGACTGTCAAAAACAGTTAAAGAATGCTCTCAATCCGAGTGAAGCTGTGAATACTACATGGGCCATGTTTAGCCTCTCAGCAGGAGGAAATCCAAACCACCCCACAGTGCTACTGTACATACAACCTACAGATACCACATCAACATCAAAACTCTTTTCATGGATTCCTAAATATACATTATGAATAAATTATTTACTTTATTAATATTAAATTACTTTATTTACTTTATTATTTACTTAGATTTAAGGCTTAATACAAATCGGCACGAAAGGGAAAAACAACTTGGAAACATCTACTGTATATGAGCATGGAACTGCAGTGGATAGAATGTGCAACAATCTCGCTGTGATGGCATGACACATTGTAATCCTTCACAATCTCATATTGTCATAATCGCACACCCCCCGTGCTCAGTCTCATTCAACATGGCATTGTCATATGCCAGTCATATGAGCCTTGTTCAGCTAAACACTATTACTGTAAACTGAACCCATCCACAAGCAACACCAGTGAAGTCACAAAGTGTAGCCACCTAAGCTTACAGACAGGGCAAAAGCCATTTGTCATTAGTTGCAGAACTCACTGCCAAGTTCAGAACTACCTCCAGAAGCAATAGCAATACAAAGACTAAAAGGAGCTTCATGGTGTCATGATTTGACATGATTTGGGAGGCGAATGCAGAGAGCCAATACAAAACTACTTTAATAGAGAAAACAGGCAGAGCAAAAATGGAGTCAACAATCTGTCAAGAGTTTAATAACCAAATAAACAGTCCTAGAAGCTGGAATACCCAGAACGCGAGGCAAAGCAGAGCCTGGAAAATAGTCTAAAAACAGAGCAAGGATAATACACAGCAGCAAAACGGAGTCCGGTATAAGTGCTCAGGTACAGCATGCAGAAAAGGTTTGGGGTGCATGAACAGGATTGACGCTCAGCCTCAAAGCCCTGCGGCAATGATGAAACCTTGCAAAGGAGTAAGTGAAAGAGTGGTGCTTAAATGCCTCAACAGGATATTTCAACTTTTGATAGTCAACCTGACATATTCCAACTAAACTGAAACCATTCAATCCATGAACAAGGCGTCAAATTCATCATCAGTGACATCATTTCAGGAAACCACACAATCACTGCCACAAAATGTATCAGAAAGTGCACTATGATGGCACACTTGAATTGGATGAGAAAAAAATATTTAAACTAATTATGTACATTTATTTGCGGGAGGGGCAAAACAAGTCTAACGACACCACTTAATGTTATGCTCAACCTCACTGACCAATCACACACAGGCGACACGATCACCCTCACCTTAAACTTCAGTAAGAAATAATTGTTCTGAAATTCATATTCTAAGGACCAGAAATAACAAATTGGAAACTGGTAAAACAAACAAAGACTAAAAAAAATAGGTTCTCAAGCACATTTTCTGTTTTACCTCATAAAATCTGAAAACTGAACTGGTAAATTTAACATGGACTGTACATTTCAGAATAGGCCTTGGGTTACATTTTTGCTTGTGTTTTTGCGTTGTGCAGTTTCTGTTCACCTGGTTTCAGCTTCTCTGAAAACTCTTGTAATCAACAAATGCATGTGTGAGTGTGTGAGAAAAACAGATGCGTAGCACAAACCACCAAACCGAGGGATTTAGCCAAATCTACCAGTGTTAGTCTCCTATCCAAACTTTCACAATTCAAAATGTACAAAACTTGGAAAAAATGCTCAAGTTAACCCCACTTCTACCCTAAACACTACACATCTGTGAGTCTGCGTGAAGGGGAAAAGAATAATTGGCTATAGGATGTAAGCTAATATGGGACAAGGATCAAGTACAGTGGCTCATTGCCCACTTTTTATTCGTTCCATTCCTCTTTCAAGTTCAACTCAATTCATCACTCCCTTTGTAAAATTAGCCAAACAGAGATCATATGCACATGCTCCTTGGCCGTACTGACCAAGCAGGATAGGTGATGTTCCTGCATGTTTCCTGTTTGGAACATTCCTGCTCCTGCCTAACCCTGGCACAACCAGATCTCATGATTACCTACACCTGCTCCTCATTAATGGGCTCATTATCCTGTCTTATATACTGTTGTTTATCTCATATGCTTCTTAAGTCATACATGTGTGTCCACTCTGAGCATAGTGACGATTTCACCAAGTTCTGCCTCTAGGGTTTCTTTGTTTTGACCACAGCCTGGTTTTGGTTTCTGATTATGAATTTTCCTAAGGTTACTCTGTATGCCTTTGTGTTTGGCCATCCTGTATATTCTAACCACGTTTTTTGAAAATGGCTAAATAAAACTTTCATTCTGTCTGTCTGCCTGTTTGTTTACTGCATTTACTTTTATACTGCATATGCCTAGCTTTTAGTTGTCTGATTTTGTTCATTCTGTCTCTGTTTATCTCGTCCTCCTGTTATCTTTCTCCCTCTTTTTCTATCATTACTTTATCTCCTGTACCTGCAAGCACACTAAATTAATGCAAACACACCAGTTACATCTGTGACATCATAGCATGTACTCCCTCCAACCCAAAGCCAGTCTGAGTTCCTCTTTGCCCATTTAACAGGCCAGTGAATGTGGAGAGATCACATTCCTGAGCCACAGTGTTATGCAGTCTTCCATAACAGTCCCTGTGCAACAAGACTCAGCACAATAGCCAGGACTTAAATGGCCTGAACACAGAATGAAGTGATTTGGCCTGAATGGCCCTGTTGAGCTCTAATATCAGACATACTTGCACGCACATAAACACACTAGTTTTACTGAATGCCAACCTGTGCTTCTGTCGTTCTGGGACCATTTGACCAATTAGGCATAGTAATCAACATAGTTGTTCAAGCAATAGTTCTGTATTACTGGATGAGGATACAGACAAATTGACTGTATATTTGCAAGTAATTCAAAGTCAAAGGTCAAAGTCAGATTTATTTCTATAGCACTTTTTACAATGGCGCAATGTCTAAAATCAGCTTTACGATTTTATATTACAGTGGTGCTTGAAAGTTTGTGAACCCTTTACAATTGTCTATGTTTCTGAATAAACGTGACCTGAAACATTATCAGATTTTCACTCAAATCCTAAAAGTAGATAAAAAGAACCCAGTTAAACAAGTGAGACAAAAACATTATACTTGGTCATTTATTTATTGAGGAAAATGATCCAATATTACATATTAGTCAGTGGCAAAAGTATGTGAACCTTTGCTTTCAGTATCTGCTGTGACCCCCCTGTGCAGCAATAACTGCAACTAAACGTTTCCTGTAAGAAATATAGGAAATTCTAAATTCACAAACTTTCAAGCACCACTGTATGTAAGAAGTAAACTAAGTTATCTAATTAATATGCTTATAGTATTCGTTTAAAAAAACAGAAGCTAAATAAATGTTAACAGAGAGAACATATTTAAAAACATAATTAAAATAAAATATAATATTATGTAGACTAATACATTAGGGAAAATGTAATGTTACAAAGAGTATGACAAAATAGAGAATATAAAACTATAGCATATAAAACAATAGTGAAAATAATTGAAATACTAAATAACATTATGTAAAAACATGCATATGGGCACTAATAGTAATCAAGTAATTCATATTATAATTAGGGCTGTCAACATGAATGTGTTTATGGCATAATAATATATTAAGAGCAAAAATATTTTTAGTAATGTTAACTGCATTTTCGCTGCTTGACCCTGTGAAGGATCAGTAGTTACAGGCGATGTCTGATAAGGTCCCCTATTCACTATTGCCTACATTCTAGATACTAGACAATGTAATATTAGCCTCACATTCCGTCACATAAACACACTAACAAACTCCATTGTATGGCACAACAGCTTGCGCATGCTTTATCTTATAAAAGCAGTTAATACATTGAAAAATTTGCATTAAAAAGGTATCGTTCTCCTAATATCCATTGTGTTTTGTCTTGTGTTTATAACGCGACAGCCCTTTGTCAGAGAACTCACACTGAAACGATGTGATGCAGTTAAAGTGAGACGCGATGAAAGTAATATTAAGTAATAAACACATTCTGTTGTAGTTTACATTGTTCACTGTTTTTACTATGTAATGCTATTTTAATGGTAAAACTATTTCTTTAGGGACAAATAGGAGCTAGTAAAAATTTGCTTGTTTACTATGTTTACTTAGTGGTTGTCCCAATTATATTTCAGGCTTTTTTTAGGTATGCAGAATGTTTTGTTTGTATCTATAACTATCTCTGATACTCATTTGGTCAGACTGGATTCAGACCAGTTACTGGTGACTTGTTGGCTAACACAGCTGAACAAGTCAATAAAAGTCATATTCAGAAATAAAAAGAGAGACAGAGTATTAGGAACCACTCAGTTCCACAGCCCAACACTAGAGGGCGGCGATGGCATGGTAAAAATGCCGGGATTGGGACGGCAATCCCTAGCACAGATGCACTGCTTAGAATAGTGCTGAGTACACCTGACTCGAGTCACCTGCTCTTTCAGGGATTTCAGGTCGTTTGTGAGCAGTGTCTCTTGTCACACCATTGCACTCGACTTTGTACTGTTGGCTTTGGCTAGGGAAAGACAGTATACTTCTTCTTTAAAGAAAAAAAAGTAATGTATGGTCGCGAGGCGAGAGGTACAGTAGGCTTACAGTTTAATACTGTTAGGGTCAGATTCCGGTGCGACTGGCTCTTTGTTTTGGCATGCTTTGATCCTCCGACCTACTTAGTGACGTTAGTTCGGTCGCCATAGCAACACGAGCGTCCGTTTCAATTCTCTACTCATTTATCGATTATACTCTGTACTCCTGAGTTTACATTAGCAATCGAGTGTTGTGTTTGCCCTGTTTTCACTGTAATGTGAGTGCTGTACCTTTTATCAGCGCTGCCCCTTTGTTTTTCTAAGCGTTCACTCCTGTTGAGTGACGTCAGCCCCATCGCTCACAACTCGAGATTCCATTTCGTTTGCTCCATTTATGTGCAAGTGCTGTGTATTCTCCAGCGTTTCTCTTTTCGCTCTCATAAGCCTGGCTCTTCGTCATTACGCATGACCCTCCTTTTTTGACTCACGAGTCGACACTGACTCCAGAGTGCACTCGATCGAGCTGCTTTCGTTTTCGTCTCACGCCCGCCACGTTGCTGATCGGCGTTTGCTCACGGCGTCCAACTCTTTATCCCTGTTATCAGTAACGTTCTTTATTTTGAGCCTGTCTCAGAACGGCTCTTGCGTTTGGCCTTTTAGGCCACATAGCGCGACTGGTAGAGCACCCTGGCTCCCACTTGTGTGATCCGTATTCAATCCCCACCGCCTGCTCTACAGACAGACATCATTATTTCATTATTCTTTTTGTTTTCACCCACACTTCACTCCCGTATATACATCTATATACATGCACATACATTGTCATTTATATGTGTATGCATATACATGTATATACGTGGTTCCATTTTGTGAAGTGCTAACAGTCCCGAAAGCACGCCCGACCTCTCCTCAGCCCCATCAGCAGGGCTTATTTACTCCAGCTACCTGCACTTGGGTCCTAAAACCCCCCTGGTTCATAGATGAACCGTAACACAGAGAGTAATAAAAAAAAAGCAAAAAATGGTGTGTTTTTTAAATTTATTTTAGGTATGATTATTTGTCCTCCTCATAATGACAGTTTAGACAGTATGGGTACAATCATGCATCATAGTGTTCTTGAATATCAGGTGCATTACCTTAATTATGAAACATGTACTTTTGCCAAGTGGTCACACATCTTGCACAATATCTGACTGGTTAGGAAAAGTCAGTTTAGGTTTTGTTACATCAGGTTTTGTGTGTGTGTGTGTGTGTGTGTGTGTGTGTGTGTGTGTTTTGGGTAAATTACCCACCACTGTGGGTAAATTAGCAATGTGTTAATGTATTACTGTGAGGATCTCAACAGGAACAAACTTTGTGATGATAATTGTGAAAACTGATATTGAACATAAGTAACATTATTGATTTACACTTAAATGTGTTTTTGTGTTTTAAATTTGCAATTCCATCTGTGTTCATATACACATTTACTATACATCTTGTGTTTTCTATCTTCAGGGGACAAATATTCCTCATTAAAACTTTATGCAGTACAATGAAATCCTAATTGATTACCACTGTTAATGCTTCAGAATAAAAAAAAACAGTCCTACCTGTGTGATTTCCCTCACTGACCTCCTCAGGAAATGGCACACAATCTGTAATTGAAAACAAAGTCCGCTAGAGTTACCACAGGGGGTATTTGACAAGAACTATTTATCCATTCTATTTATTTGAAATGAATACTGAAAAGAATTTGTGCTAAAGTAAATATACATATGTGATACTTTAAACCTGTTGTGGAAAACCAGTGACTACTATTTCAGAATATGATTAAGTATGACGTGTTTATTTCAGTTTTGGAAATACTGTAGAGAAACACTCAGTCAAACACAAACACAAAGCGACCATCTGGAACTATCCGATACCGATCAGATACTGACCTGAAATATAGGGTAGATATCTGATCCGAACTAACGTATTTTCTGATCCAATCCACTAAGCCATTTTTATATTGTAAATATGTTTGTCCTTAACTAACCCCTTACACACCTAGCATGTGAATAGAAGAAACAAATTGTTCTAATACTAGTGACTGTGTGAATAATATGTCAAGAGAGGAGTGCAGTCCGCCCAGATGAGAAGCCAGGGTTGAATCAAAGCTCTAAGGATGGTATTGTTTAAAAAACAACAACAACAACAAAAATAGATTCCCTATTTTATAGTGTGGCACTAAATTTTATGCAAGTATATTCACACTCACCAATCACTTTATAACTTCATTTTTATTAGCACAAATCAGGTACTATGTGGATGGTGAATCATACTCAGCACCGCAGTGACACTGTTGTGATAGTGGTGTGTTTGTGTGTGTTGTTCTGGAATGAGTGGATTAGACACGGCAATGCTGCTGGATTTTTTAAACACCTCGGTGTCACTACTGGAATGAAAGTAGTCCAGCACACTGTGAGCACTGATGAAGGATTAGAGGATGACTAACACAAACTGTGCGACAACAGGTGAGCTACTGTCTCTAACTTTACATCTACACACTGGAGCAATACAGTGAATGTCTCTAATAGAGTGCCCAGTGAGTGAACACAGTGTTTAAAAACTCCGGCAGCACTGCTGTGTCTGATCCAATCATACCAGCACAACACACACTAACACACCACCACCACATCAGTGTCACAGCAGTGCTGAGTGTGACCCACCACCCAAATAGTACCTGATCTGTGGTGGTCCTGACCATAAGAGAACAGAGTAAAGGGGACTAACAAAGTATGTAGAGAAACAGTATCTATAAGTGTATCTATATGGTATGTGGAACTAATAAAACTGACAGTGAGTGGAGAAACAATGAGGTGTATCTAACATAGTGATCGGTACTAAGTTACTATGGCCCTAAACTACCAACAGACACTAAGGTCCCAAGCCTTGGAACATGTGCATAAGTGATTATGAAATACAGACTTCCTTTAGAAATCTTGATCTAAAATATCCAGCATTTGTAATTTATTCACCTTGAAGAATAATAAATGGGGAGAAATCATTGTGAGTCTTGAGCATGCATAGCGCAGATATTTAACATAATCCTTTTTGTCAAATAAACATTTTGTTCAGCCCTTATCAATCATCCGTGTAAATACAGGGCCCTTCCACCACAGGCGTTGTTCCACTTACTCATCTTTCTTATCTTTCATTCTCTCCTCAACTCTTTGAACAAAACCTTCACTCCTTATATCAATTGAACGTTCCTGCAATCAAAATGAACTCTGCTGAACATCTGCTGAACATCTGCTGCGATTCCAGTCTGTTTCTTGTACATAACACATATTGTATTTATTAGTTTTTTTGTAGTTGTTGTGTTTAGTCAGTGTTAAGTTGGTGTAAACAGCAAAGTTCACACTGAGTCTCATATTACCAATCCCAAAATTAGGCTACTTTCATATGTGATTTTTAAATCTAATACATATCTATACATACTGAGTGCCAGTGGTTCATCCTGGCCATAATGGGCATCACACAGGCACATAAATAGAGGCAGAGGAGGCCAGATGGGGGAGTATCCCCCAGTTCTGCAACAGTAACCCTTTTTATGCCTTGAATAACACACTGGAACCCTGTACAGAATGACTAGAGAACGGCAGAATAGGCTCTGCGCCATACACACAACCACAACCAGGGTAAATGTGGAGTAAAGTGAGAAAATACAAAACGTAAATTAATCTGCATCATTCTACTGATGGAGTGTTGTTTTTTCTGGATGTCTGTGTAGGCAAGTGATAACTATTGGCCAAAGTATTGTGATTATTTGAAGAAATAGATCAAAATAAATCAGATTGCGGCATTAAATCAAACAAAAAATATATGAAAATACAACAAACGACATACAACTGTATGGGCACAACCAAATTAGTACAAACAGTATTTGACTAAAATGTAATTATATGCATTTCCAGTACAGGTATGCACAGTTTAATGTCCATCGGTCTTCTTAAAAATGATAATTATAATTATAATAGGAAATACAAATCTGTCTTTTAACTCTGGGTGCCATAAACAGATGGTCACCTCAACAGCCAATAGACACTGTGGATCCACAGTCAGAGGCTGACTGTTATATAGTACTGTCCAAAATTCTTAAACATGCTATATTTTTCAGTTTATATTCTGCTTACTCTTTATTTAAGATTTAGTGGTCACTGCAATTTGAAGCTCTACAATTACAGACTGTAGTCCATCTGCTTCTCTACGTATCTATTTGTTAGTCCCCTTCACTCTGCTCTTTAATGGTCAGAACCCTCAAAGGACCACCACAGATCAGGTACTATTTGGGTGGTGGATCATACTCAGCACTGCAGTGACACTGATGTGGTGGTGGTGTGTTAGTGTGTCGCACTGATACAGATTCACCACCCAAATAGTACCTGATTTGTGGGGGTCCTGATCATTAGAGAACAGAGTAGAGGGAACTAACAAAGTATGTAAACAAACAGATGTACAGATGTCTGTAATTGTAGAAGTACAAAGAACAGTGACCGCTAAAACTTAAATAAAGAATATGCTGAATATAAACTGAAAAATATAGAATGCTAAAGACTTTTGCACAATACTCTAACTCAGTTGATGTGTTTACAGACTTTTTTATGTATGTTACTCATGTTTTTGTGTATGACATTCCACCACTTCTTTGTAACAAGCTGTAAATGGCGTTCTTAAGTGTATGTGCCTGTTCTATTATAAGTAGTAGTCCTTTGCTACCTGTATACTCTCTAACCTATAACTACATGAACTGATTCACATTCACTCGTTGACTTTCTGTTTCATCTGGATGATCTTCCTTCGTAATACTGTCTATCAATGCATTTTGGCGTCCATCAAACTATAGTATCAGATCATCACACCATCATCTTACATGTTACGACTTTCCTTAAGACTATGTGTCTAGGGTAATGTCTGGTCACCATCTATTTCGGTCAATGTCCTGTTTCACAGAATGCAATGGAGATGTTAAATGGTGCATACCTGTATTAAAATGCAATTTATGAACTTTATTCCACAGGAAAATCACAGTTCCTGGAGACTTTGGCTAACAAACATTTTTTTCCGACCATAGGTTATTGCTATTGAGATCTATATATTTCGCATAAAGTAGTCCCTGTACAGTGATTATGAATATGTTGGCTGTTTTTAGTTGTATAAAACCTAACTGTTGGAGACCATGTTGGCTACGATTTATCCTGACCGGAATACAATTAGATATTAATTGTATACACATCTGTGATGAATACTCAGATCTAAGAATATTATTCAAACACAGGGGCTTCAGATTAGCCGAAACTTTCCAGAAGCTAAACCACACTTGGTTTCACTGGGACTGTGTGTTCAATTTTATACTGGATATGAAATGAATATAAATAAACTGCGATATATTGAACACACAAATCACGCTTAACATATGTTCATTCATTCATACACACACCTCCTTTATTTTTACAACAACAAGCACACACATGTACATCTCCTTTCACCACTTTTCATTTCAAAACTATGAACCACCATAAAACACACAGACACACAAACACACATAGCCGCACACATACACGCACAGCGGTAATTTCAATCTGAGCGATGAAGGTGTGTGAGAGAACAGCTCGGCTCGGAAGCCCTTCTTCCATAAGTCTTGGCACGAGCACATGGAACATGTAAGTGAATGAGAAACAGCTTCTCAGTGAATCAAGTCACTTTTCTGGCTACCCAACGAAAGTGTGAGGTCAATGTGCCTTTTACTCGTTTGTTTCTTCCATTTGGTTTGCAGCACTTTCATTCTGTTAGGCCTTTGCTGTTCGTTCTCTATTAGCCTCCTGCCAAGACATACATAATGTCATTACTTTGTGCTGTTCTGTATTGAACAGGGGAAAAAACGGATCAGTTATGTGGTATCGGAGATTGGAAAAATTGCATGTCAAGACCTCACTGACTGCAACAGGAGTCTTGCTCGTCAGCTCCTGGCAGGATTAAGAAGCGCTGAGCTTGTGGCCTCAATTTGGCTCTATAATCCAGACCACAAAAATATGGAATGTCTGTGATCTAACACACTCCATCTAGGGTTGCAATGTTGGGATAATGATGGCTGTGCTTCTTATAGACATATACTCACACATACACACACAAACATCAATGCATGCAAAAACACACAGGCATTATCAGCACAGGTCACTATGGTTACTAGTATCTCAGCAATCAATAAAGCAAACTAAAAATAAAGACAGACATCAGTTATTAAGGTATGAGCTTTATCAATATACAGGAATTGTTAGGGTTCACCTTATTAACCGGGTTCTTAGGACCCAAGCGCAGGTAGCTGGAACGGGGAATAAGCCCTGCTACTGGGGTTGAGGAGAGGCTTAACATGCTTAGGAAGACTGTTGGCACTTCACAAAATACAGTGGTGCTTGAACGTTTGTGAACCCTTTAGAGTTTTCTATATTTCTGCATAAACATGACTTGAAACATCATCAGATTTTCACACAAGTCCTAAAAGTAGATAAAAAAAGTTAAAAAAACTTAAACAAATGAGACAAAAAATTATACTTGAATTTTTTAGAACGTCTTGTGTGCTTGGGGTCGTTGTCTTGCTGCATGACCCACCTTCTCTTGAGATTCAGTTCATGGACAGATGTCCTGATATTTTCCTTTAAAATTCTCTGATATAACTCAGAATTCATTGTTCCATCAATGATGGCAAGCCGTCCTGGCCCAGATGCAGCAAAACAGGCCCAAACCATGATACTACCACCACTGATACTACCATGATACTACCATCTGTTTCACAGATGGGATAAGTTTACTTTGCTGGAATGCAATGTTTTCCTTTCTCCAAAAACAACACTTTTCTTTGAAACCATAAAATTCTATTTTGGTCTCATCCGTCCACAAAACATTCTTCCAATAGCATTCTGGCTTGTCCACGTGATCTTTAGCAACCTGCAGACGAGCAGCAATGTTCTTTTTGGAGAGCAGTTTCTTTATTCTTGCAACCCTGCCATACACACCATTGTTGTTCAGTGTTCTTCTGATGTTGGACTCATGAACATTAACATTAGCCAATGTGAGAGAGGCCTTCAGTTGCTTAGAAGTTACCCTGGGGTCTTTGTGACCTCGCCAACTATTGCACGCTTTGCTCTTGGAGTGATCTTTGTTGGTCGACTACTCCTGGGAAGGGTAACAATGGTCTTGAATTTCCTCCATTTGTACACAATCTGTCTGACTGTGGATTGGTGGAGTCCAAACTCTTTAGAGATGGTTTTGTAACCTTTTCTAGCCTGAAGAGCATCAACAACCCTTTTTCTGAGGTCCTCAGAAATCTTTGTTCGTGCCGTGATATACTTCCACAAACATGTTGTGAAGAGCAGAACTTGATAGATCCCTGTTCTTTAAACAAAACAGGGTGCCCACTCACACCTGATCGTCATCCCATTGATTGAAAACACCTGACTCTAATTTCACCTTCAAATTAACTGCTAATCCTAGAGGTTCACATACTTTTGCCACTCACTAATATGTAATATTGGATCATTTTCCTCAACAAATAAATGACTAAGCACAATATTTTTGTCTCATTTGTTTAACTGGGTTCTATTTATCTACTTTTAGGACTTGTGTGAAAATCTGATGATGTTTTAAGTCATATTTATGCAGAAATATAGAAAATTCTAAAGGGTTCACAAACTTTCAAGCACCACTGTAACTACACACACACACACACACACACACACACACACACACACACACACATACACACACACACACACATATATATATATATATATGTGTATATATATCCACAGATCCACAGTGGAGATTGGACACGGATTGGTCATATGGGAGGCCAATGCTTCTACAAACTGAGCTATTTGAATAGGTTTGGAGAATCTAGGAAATAAGTGGCTTTAAAGGCCAGGCAAAGGAGCCGTTCTGAGACATACTGAAACAAAACATAATTGCTTAACAGTGGGAAACACGAGATGGCAAAAACATGTTGGGATATTTGGTGAACTAAAACACTTATAAAGTCGTTCAAGTGGCAGAAAACACTAATAAAGAAAACCTAGTGGTGTTAAGAGCACAGAAGCAAAAATGACTCATCCAGACTTTCCGACACAAACGGCCTGAGTCGACTCTGTGAATGATTCACGAAGCCTGGGCAAGGCACAATGGCGACGAGCCCGGCTCATGGAACACAAAAGGAAAGCGCTGATAAAACGTGGGACTGTGGTAGCCTAGTGGTTAAGGTACTGGACACTGGACCAGAAGGTCGAGGGTTCAAATCCCACCTCTGCCAAAGCTGCCACTGTTGGGTCCTTGAGCAAGACCCTTAACCCACAAGTGCTTGGATTGTAAGACTGTATCAGTTGTAAGTTGCTCTGGATAAGGGCGTCTGCTAAATGCTGTAAATGTAAATGTAAATGCAAATGTAAACATACAACGCTTGCAACTTAGTAGATCAGAGTGGAAGCTCACGTCTCAATGGCGAATGTAGCTGATGTCACTCAGCAGGAAAAATGCTCAGATGAACAAAGAAAAGCACTGATAAACATACAGTGCAGCTACACAGTGAGAGACAAAAGCAATGCCAAGTCAAGCTGAGAGTGCGACAAGAGACACTGCTCTCAAACAGTTTTAAATACCTGCACGATCATGTCCCTTGCAATCAGCACCAATTCTAGTTGGCGCATGCATTTCCCCCGTTTACCAAGCCATCGCTGCCCTCTAGTGTGGGGCAGCAGAAGCACGTGGTTCCTAATAGGAATCAATTTGTGTGTGTTTGTTCGATTGCAGTACTTAATATGTTAATTCTGTAACAACAGAAAATGTAAGTGCATTTAGACAGTGGCATGGTGGTGCAGTGGTTAGCACTGTCAAGCTCCAAGATCCATGTCCCTAGGTGCCGGCTGTGTGGAGTCTCCATGTCCTCCCAGTGTCCACACGGGTTTACTCCAGGTACTGCGGTTTCCTACCATATTTCATAGACATGTATCAGGATAAATGGTGTTTCCATAGTGCCCTGAGTTTGTGAGTGAATCTGCCCTACGATGGATTGGCGCCCTGTTTAGTGTTGTTCCTGCCTTGCGCCCTAGGCGCTGGCTGTCCCACAACCCTGACTAGGATTAAGCGGATAACATTAGTTATTTTAAGTTTAAAATACAGCACAATGATCATTCAGGGCATAAATTGAAGTAGACACTTGTGCTAAAACACTCATTCACCTCCAGGCTTTAATTTTTATCATTTAGATTCCATTTGAGAACATCAGAAGACAATGTAAAAAACCACATTATATTTTGGGGATTTATATTGTATATGTGGATGCTGGATATGAAAAATCAGCCATTCTCTACATTTCATGATTCAGCAGGGTCTTGGAACACAAAATCCAAAATTTGGGACAGATACACAAATTTATTCCAGAGCAGTTTTTTACTGATAGTCACTAAGCATCTCCAAAAAAATCAATAACCTCTAAAGATACAAAACAAAATATACATGTCACTATAAATCGAGTGTGTAGGTTTTTATGTCTTCTATGATAGAACAAACAAATACAAGTCAAATTTCAGAGCAGAGTGTTCTGATCTGTTTTCACACCTCCTTTCCCCACTCAGTAAGCACCAATTGGAGGCATGGGAGGTGATTATGGATTCTTCTGAGTGAGTACTTGGTGTCACGTGGTGTCAATCATTTGAAAAATCTTGGGCAAATACTAGGAAGTGTTTTTCTGGGACACTGTTGATCAGGCTTACATGCTATGGGTGCTGAAAGGCCGTCATCAGGCAAACGGTATAGAGAAAATAATAATTGTTCTAAAATTGACCCCTGTGGAACCCCACAACACAGAACTGATATGGAAGAAAACTGGTCGGCTATATTAACTGTAACAGTTCTGTCACTAAGGAAAGTCCATATGTTCAAATGCCATACGCTTTTTACCTGCACATCGTTCCAGTCGCGAAATTAAAATAGCCTGATAAATTATATCAAAAGGAAAGGATAAATACAATAAAAGTAGCACAAAGCAATCACCCCAGTCCCCGGCCACTTTAAGCAACACAGTTACTGTAATGGTCGCTGTAGTGATCTAAAACCTGATTTTAAAAGTTCATAAATACTGTTCTCATTTTTAAAAATCTGTAAGGTAATTGTAAATTACCTTTTATTGCATTTTGGATTAAAAAAAATATTTTAAAGATTTTTGGGGATCCAAGCTAGGATTCTGTAAAAGTGGCTGGACTACTGTGTGCTTAAAAGACTTATTGACAGTAGCTGTAGTGAGATAAGTGTTTGTAATACTCACTAGATCACAGGCTAGTATAACAAAATTCCTATAAAAACAGATAGGAATAGCATCAAGAGCAGAGATGGTGGTCTTCATGTGAGAGAGAATCATCTTTAACTGCAGAGGTGACACAGGTTCAAACCTTTCAAAGGTAAAAGACACCTAATATGCTCAACCTTATAAACCTTATAAAGCATTTGAATAAATTCTCACATACCTCTACATACTGTATGCCTCAAACTTATAAGAGGTAGAAGGGCTGAGCACAGAATTGATCACACTAAACAAGACCTTTGACTTATGGACATTTTTTGCAATCAGTCTTAAAAAATAATCAGCTTTAGCTGTTTGTACAGCCTCTTGAACCTTGCACAAACTATCTTTCAGAATGTCCAGTGATATCTGCAATTTATCTGTCTACCATCTGCACTCTCCTCTCCTACACTCCTTCCTGAAAATACAAATCTCATCATCAAGCCATGGCTGTGACCAAATTTTGACATATTTATCTTTATAAGGGTCAACGTCATCTGAAATCTCTGTACAAGGTGAGTAAAACCAACTCACCACCTCCTCACTACTCATCAAAGGCTGAGTTTCAGTATCCTGAGCACTCGTTAAAAGTTCTGTATATGAAAAATAGCTTGGCTGCACAAGGCTGCACAACTTGGAATTTCTTTGCCGCTTACGTTTCTAGCTAATACCAAACATAGCATTAAGTACTTATGATCCAAGAATCCCACATTCTCAATCACATCCACCGTCCACCAATTAGCCATGGGCCAGGACTAAATCTAGTTTGTGGCCTCGCTCATGAGTAGAGCCCTTATTGCACCGCTTAAACCCATCGAGTCGAGTAAATAGATTAAGTCCTTAACCACTGGCCTCTGTGGGAAGCACACATGAATGTTAAAATCCATTAAAATGAGGATTTTATCTAAGATGGTAATAATTAACGACAACAACTCAGATTTCAGAGAAATCTGAAATAAAACCTGGGTTTGGTTTTGGTGGTTTATATACGAGAACACATATTAAAGAATCCACCACATCCACCTTTACAACCCTTTGTTAGTAGTTGTTTTAGAAAAGCAAAACACAAGGTGATCCCATAATTTTTTCCTCAATATTAAGAGATTCTATATTTTTTTCTATAGGCTGTTTAACGACCTTCTGATCAATGTCCGTTCACTTGAACGACTGACTCATAATATGAAATTTTAACTCTGGATGTTGCAGCATATACAGACATTCAGTGGTGCAGATACATGAGCAGGAGCGGAAATCCATTGTTCATGTCACAGTTGCCAGGTCCTTTTATTCTAAGCAATTTTTGGCTATTTTTTCTGTAAAATCACTTACAAATATTGGTAGTTGGGGGTTTTTGGGGATTTCTTCTAAAGTGTAGATGCTTGTTTGAGCTTGCTCCCTAATCAGGAAACTCTCTTCAATACTTCTGCAAGTTGGTTTTGTTCAACATCTAAAATTAAAAGTTAAATGATTTTTAAAAATTATCATTACCTGATCAAATGATTTTTGCCACATTCTGCCACATTGTTGTAGGTCACCTGTTTGGGCCTTTTTCTTCTTCTTTTGTGCTTGTTTCCATAGACCAGTTTGCTTGTTCTCTCAAGGGATCTGGCGACTCTCACTATATATATGCAGGCAGTCCCTGGGTTACAACACAGATCCATTCCTATAGCGTGATGCAAGTAGATTTTCATCGTAACTCGATCGTTAACATAAAACAATTTCTAAAAATGAAAAAAGTGAAGAATGCCATACCATCCGTGGGAGTTTCTCTCTTATTTGACTGCTTCAACGCTTCACAACAGAGGTGCTTCCAGGATTGCGCCTTGTACAACCCCTGGCAAAAAGTATGGAATCACCAGTCTTGGATGAGCACTCATTCAGACATTTCATTCTGTAAAACAAACTCAGATCAAAAACATGATACAATAATAAGGTCATTCCAAAGTGTAACTTGTTGGCTTTCAGGAACACTCAAAGAAATGAAGAGAAAACATTGTGGAAGTCAGTGAATGTTACTTTTATTGACCAAGCTCAGGGAAAAAAATATGGAATCACTCAATTCTGAGGAAAAAAGTATGGAATCATGAAAAACAGATAAACAAAAGACCATTCAAAATACATCACTAGCATTTAGTTGCACCACCTTTGGTTTTTATAACGGCTTTCAGTCTCTGAGGCATTTACTTGATGAGTGACAAACAGTATTCTGCACCAATTTGGTGCCAACTCTCTTTGATAGCAGCTTTGCAGGTCGGAGCCTTCTTGTGGACCATTTTTTTCAATTTCCACCACAGGTTTTCAATTGGGTTGAGATCTGGACTATTTGCAGGCCATGACATCGACAGAATGTGTCTTTCTCCAAGGAATGCCTTCACTGTTTTTGCCCTATGGCACGATGCATTGTCATCTTGGAAAATTATTTAATCACCTCCAAACATCTGTTCAACTGAAGGGATGAGAAAACTGTCCAAAATCTCAATGTAAACTTGTGCATCGATAGAAGAATTAACCACAGTCATCTCCCCAGTGCCTTTGCCCGACATATCATCAAGGACTGTGGAAATTTGGTTGTTTTCTTCAGGCAGGCCTCTTCATAAATCTCACTGGAACGGCATCAAACAAAAGTTCCAGCAGCATCACCTTGTCCAATGCAGATTCTTGACTCATCACTGAAGATAACTTTCATCCCAGTCTTCCACATTCATCCCCAGTCCATGATTGCCTCTCCTTAGCCCATTGCAGTCTTGTTCTTTTATGTTTAGGTATCAATGATTGTTTTCTTTTAGCTTTTCTGTATTGAAATCCCATTTCCTTTAGGCGCTTTCTAACAGTTCGGTCACATACATTGGCTCCAGCTTCCTCCCATTTATGCTTCATCTGTGTAGTACTTTTTCGGTTTTCAAGACAAATGGCCTTAAGTTGTTTGTCTTGACGCTTTGATGTCTTTCTTGGTCTACCAGTACGCTTGGCTTTAACAACCATTCCATGCTGTTTATATTTGGTCCATATCTTGGATACAGCTGACTGTGAACAGCCCACATCTTTAGCAACCATGCGTGAAGATTTACCTTCTTCAAGAAGTTTCACAATCCTCTTTTGTTTCAAGAGACATTTCTCTTGTTGGAGCCATGGTTCTTGCCACTCCACTTCGTCCAGCGGCCCTCCAAGGTGTCATGACTGCAGGTGTTTTTAACTGCAGACTAACGAGCAGATCTACTCTGAGGCAGGTGTCCATTTAGGGAAAGGAAATTGACTGGGTGTGTCCTTATTTTCTACCTCCAATTTGAGTGATTCCATACTTTTTTCCTCAGAATTGAGTGATCCATATTTTTTTCCCTGTCCTTGGTCAATAAAAGTAACATTCACTGACTTCCACAATGTTTTCTCTTCATTTCTTTGAGTGTTCCTGAAAGCCAACAAGTTGCACTTTGGAATGACCTTATTATTGTATCTTGTTTTTGATCTGAGTTTGTTTTACAGAATGAAATGTCTGAATGAGTGCTCATCCAAGACTGGTGATTCCATACTTTTTGCCAGGGGTTGTACATACGGGGATGGTCCCGTACCTACACGTCATAACTTCGGTTCCGCATTATATATATTTATTAGGAATATCATCGTAAGATCAGTTTGACGTAAGTCGAGTGCGGCATAACCCGGGGACCGCCTGCACATACATATATATTGCCTGTCCTATTGTAAGTAGTACTCCTTCTTTGTCCAACAACTACCTGTATATGCTAGCATAAAACAGAGAGAATATGTATGATAATGTCTGGTCAATAACCATTTCGGTCCACGACCTGTTTCACAGAACGTAATGCGTATTCGTTAAATGCCGCAAACCTGTATTTGATGTGGAAATAAATATGCCATTAATTAAAATAATGAAATTTGTTTGAGATATACTTTACGAAGTCTATTGCCGATTTTTTTTTTTGTTTATTTGTTACAAAGTAAAAAAGCTGGATGAACATCGTCAAAATGTGGTGATTCTATAACTTTTTCAAAGCTCTGTGGTTTTACCTTGATCTCATAGTGATAAACACATCTAGGCTACAGTCATTTCTGGTAAATGTATTGTTTTTAATTTAACATAGCCTAAGTCTTTTTAAAAAATCAGTTATTTGTTTGACATTTTGATTTGATGCTCTATGCTTGTCAGTTACCAGTTAAACCAGAGTCAACCAGTTAAAGAATTGCATGCCTAATAAAGTCTATGTAATTTAATCCACAGTTTCACTGGTTAGTCTCCAAACACATGACACCATCTCCTTTGGTGGTAAACCTTAGGTGTTCTGTGTGTTTTCTGGTAGTTAGATCAAGTAATTGTGAAAGATGTATGTTTCAGGAAACATGGCAAGTAGAGCCTAATAAAAATGAACTTCTACACTCTATATACTGGTTCTACATTAGCACATTAGACAACTCAAGCTAGATCATAAACAGTAAGAAGAAATAGGTAGTTACACAAAAACAAACTTGAAACAGATAAGCACATACAACTTAGTCACGCATGGCTGTTCCCAGCTTGACATGAAAGGCTTATTTTTAACAGAGACCGCATTGGCTATATATGTGAATTTACTACCCAGGATGGCTCCAAATCAAATATGAGGGCAATTTTATATGTGCCACATTATGCTGTGTGTCCAAAATGCTGAATGTTCCTTTCTGTGCTCTACATTTAAACACTGGCTTGGGTTTCATTCATGTCATGGTAGATCATTGTCACTTAGAGCAGCGTGGCGAAGTGGCCTTGATAAAGATCAAGCTTCCCGTATAAATCTCCTGCATGGAAAACACTTTTCAATCCTCAACGTGTATGTATGCAAAACTGCCTCAAAGCATTTGTTCAAGTGAACATAACCACATGATTAACCTGGTCTTCATTCATTTTCCATTAATTCTGATTGTGACTGGGTTGCTGCCAAAAATGCAGTCTTGATTCCAGGCATGCCTTGAGACTTCTGACCTATAAGCAATTAGTAAATTGCTTCTGTGCGAAGTGAACATGCAGGCTTTCTATTTTATGCATGCAGTAACAAAAACAGCTTCTGTGATTGATTTGACCTGATCATGATTTCCTTCAGGAAAAAGATTTGGAATTTATTCCTCCTGCACGAGAAAGGGTGCATGGCATGAAAGCATGGTGTACTGTTTATATTATGTTTTGTTAAGCAATAAATATTTTTTATTTCCACAAATTAAGGAACAGTCAGTATTGTTTGAAAATACCAATATTTGAGAATCGCAAATAGTTATTTAAATATTGTATAGGGACAATACTTAAGGGGTAAGTCATGGCAACACGGCATGTTTGTATATTGTATGTGTGGTTTATTTAATGCTGATATCAGCATCAGTGGCATTTCAGCGACACACAAGTGTACATCGATAAAAGTTACATATTTATAATTATATGTAAGAATTTAATTGTAAATTATGGTGGAAAATATGTATTTGGTCAATAACAAAAGTTCAACTCAATACTTTGTAACATAACCTTTGTTGGCAATGACAGAGGTCAAGCGTTTCCTGTAAGTCTTCACCAGGTTGGCACACACTGTAGGTGGTATTGTGGCCCATTCCTGCATGCAGATCTCCTCTAGAGCAGTGATGTTTGGGGGCAACACGGACTTTCAACTCCCTCCACAAATTTTATATGGGGTTGAGGTATGGAGACTGGCTAGGCCACTCCAGGACCTTGAAATGCTTTTTCATGGAGCCACTCCTTCGTTGGCCGAGCGGTGTGTTTGGGATCATTGTCATGCTGGAAGACCCAGCCACGTTCCATCTTCAATGCTCTCACTGATGGAAGGAGGTTTTGGTTTAAAATCCCACGATACATGGCCCCGTTCATTCTTCCCTGAACACGGATCAGTCGTCCTGTCCCCTTTGCAGAAACACAGCCCCAAAGAATGATGTTTTCCACCCCCATGCTTTCATAGTAGTGTATGGTGTTCTTGGGATGTAAACTCAGCATTCTTCTTTCCTCCAACCACAGCGAGTTGAGTTTTTACCAAAAAGTTCTATTTTGGTTTCATCTGATGACCACATGATATTCTCCCCAATCCTCTTCTTGATCATCCATATGCTCTCTGGCAAACTTCAGAAGGGCCTGGACATGTACTGGCTTAAGCAGGGGACACACCTGGCACTGCAGGATCTGAGTTGCCTCTCGGCGTAGTGTGTTACTGATGGTAGCCTTTGTTTACTTTGGTCACAGCTCTCTGCAGGTCATTCATCAGAGTCCCTCCCGTGTAGTTCTGGGATTTTTTGCTCACCATTCTCATGATCATTTTTGACCCCACAGATGAGATCTTGTGTGTATCGAGCCCCAGATCAAGGGAGATTATCAGTGGTCCTTGTATGTCTTCCATTTCTTACAATTGCTCCCACAGTTGCTTTTTATTCACACCAACCTGCTTGCCTATTGTTACCTTCACTGTTCCCAGCCTGGTCCAGGTCTACAATTTTCAATTTTCTTCTTTCTTCCTGGTGTCCTTCGACAGCTCTTTTGGTCTTGGCCATGGTTAAGTTTTGGAGGTGCTGACTGTTTGAGGCTGTGGACAGGTGTGTTTTTTTTTAAACAGATAAAGCGGGCAAACAGGTGCCATTATTATAGGTAACGAGTGGAGGTTTAGATGATCTTCTTAAAGAACAAGTTACAGATCTGTGAGAGCCAGAAATCTTTGCTTGCTTGTGGGTGACCAAATACCTGGATTTTGTCTCTCAATAGTTGACGTGTACCTATGATGAAAATTACAGACCTCTCTCATCTTTCTAAGTAGGAGAACTTGCACAATCAGTGGCTGGACTAAATATAGTTTTGCGCCACTGTATATACTGGTCCTTCTAAAAAAATTAGCATATTGTGATAAAGTTAATTCTTTTCCGTAATGTAATGATAAAATTAAACTTTCATATATTTTAGATTCATTGCACACCAACTGAAATATTTCAAGTCTTTTATTGTTTTAATACTGATATTTTGGCATAACAGCTCATGAAAAAACCCAAAATTCTCAAAAATCTCACAAAATTAGCATATCATGAAAAGGTTCTCTAAACGAGCTATTAACCTATCATCTGAATCAACGAATTAACTCTAAACACCTGCAAAAGATTCCTGAGGCTTTTTGAAAACGTCCCGGCTGGTTTCATTACTCAAACCGCAATCATGGGTAAGACTGCCGACCTGACTGCTGTCCAGAGGCCATCATTGACACCCTCAAAGCAAGAGGGTAAGACACAGAAAGAAATTTCTGAACGAATAGGCTGTTCCCTAAGAGTGCTGTATCAAGGCACCTCAGTGGTGAAGTGCTGTGGGAAGGAAAAAGTGTGGCAGAAAATGCTGCACAACGAGAAGAGGGTGGGACCTGACCAGTGACCAGAGCCACCGTGCACAGGCGTTGGCAGAAATGGGCTACAGGTTCCCCAGGTCAAGCCCACTTTTGAATCAGAAACGGCGGCAGAAGCGCCTGACACCTGGGCTACAGAGAAGCAGCACTGGACTGTTGCTCAGTGGTCCAAAGTACTTTTTTTCGGATGAGAGCAAATTTTTTGCATGTCATTCGGAAAATCAAAGGTGCCAGAGTCTGGAGGAAGACTGGGGAGAAGGAAATGCCAAAATGTCTGAAAGAGTTCCAGTGTCAAGTACCCACAGTCAGTGATAGTCTTGGGTGCCATGTCAGCTGCTGATGTTGGTGCACTGTGTTTTTTTATCAAGGGCAGGGGTCAATGCATCTAGCTCTCAGGAGATTTGGGAGCACTTCATGCTTCCATCTGCTGAATAGCTTTATGGAGATGAAAAGTTTCATTTTTTTCAGCACGACCTGGCACCTGCTCACAGTGCAAAAACCACTGGTAAATGGTTTACTGACCATGGTATTACTGTGCTCAATTGGCCTGCCAACTCTCCTGACCTGTAACCCGATAGAGAATCTGTGGGATATTGTGAAGAGAGAAAGTTGAGAGACGCAAGACCAACACTCTGGATGAACTTAAGGTCCGCTATCAAAGCATCCTGGGCCTCCATAACACCTCAGCAGTGCCACAGGCTGATGTGCCTCCATGCCACGCCGCATTGAAGCAGTCATTTCTGCAAAAGGATTCCCGACCAAGTATTGAGTGCATAACTGAACATAATAATCTGAAGGGTTGACTTTTTTTGTATTAAAAACACTTTCTTTTTATTGGTCGGATGAAATATGCTAATTTTGTGAGATTTTTCATGAGCTGTATGCCAAAATCATCAGTATTAAAACAATAAAAGACTGAAATATTTTCAGTTGGTGTGCAATGAATCTAAAATATATGAAAGTTTAATTTTTTATCATTACTTACGGAAAAGAATTAACTTTATCACAATATGCAAATTTTTTGACAAGGACCAGTACACTGAAGTCAATGCCAATTTAGCGTAATCAATTAAACTAACAAGCATGTCTTTCAACTGTGAGAGGAAACTAGAGTACCCAGAGTAAACTCACACGGACATGGGGAGGACAAGAAAACTCCACACAGAAAGGACCCAGGCCACTCCACCCTGGGACTGACCCCAGGACCTTCTTGCTATGAGGCGGTGGTGCAACCCACTGAACCACCATGCCTTTCCAACACGACATGTAAGAGAGATTGGAGCTTTGATTCTGTATTTTCCTAATATGAACAAGCAAGTATCAAATTTAAATGTTTATTAACCATCACGTCGGAAGAAACCTGCATAACTTTATCATTAAAATATAGCCAAAGTGTATGGTGATTATGTTTCCATACTTCACATTCTAGAAAGAGCATTGGAATATTTAGTGTTTGTAGCAATTAACTGGCTTGCACAAAAACTGTTCTTACATTTAAGGCAGATGGTGTTAGGCAGCATGGGCTACAAGAGACTACAGACCTAGACAGCATGTTGCGGTGAAGCTATGCTTTAACATGTCGATGCCAAAACACCAGAAAGAACAGAATTAAAAATAAAAGAAGAAAACAGACTTTGCAATTCAAAAACAAAGCTGCTGGCAACTCAGAATGAGACCACAATAAACCAATTAACTCATTACCGGCACAGCCGAAATCCATTAATGGTCAGTTTCTTTCTTTGATTATAACCTTATGGTCTCACTATAGATAGTATACAAAACTAACCGTGAAAAACAAAAACGAATGAACATCAAGGTAACAGCGTGTGAGGATAATTAAGTAATAACTCTACTCATGCACTGGAATCGTCTTCTTAATTATAAATCACATTCTTGTATCATGAAGGATCATATAGTACTCCTTTCCAAGATCTAGCAATTATACTACTGTGTAGGCTATCTTTAGATTAGCTGTTTTAGTAATGGTATAATAACTATATATATATAAATATATATATATATATATATATATATATATATATATATATATATAAATAACATATCGATTAGACCCAAATATTTCAAACTTGGATTTGTCACTCCATAACACTCTGATTGACTGATCTTCATTCCAGTCTTTTGCCTTTTCACTCTGTTCTCTTCAGAAATTTTGGTTACTTGGCTGCTACCCTTCCAAAAGCTTTGCCGAACTGTAGAAAAGCATCCCAGTGTAGCTGCCAGCTGCAGCTATTGCTCCAGTGTAAGGGGAGGCCATACTAAATACTTGCCACTGTAGCCTGTAGAAGCTGTTTTTTTTTTCAGATTTCTAATACTGCATACAATTTCCTGTATTTTCTGGTTGTATTCTATTATATCGTTGGTAAAACACTGGCATATCTAATCTAACAGTTAGATATTTGCACAGTACAATATATCTTCTTGTTCTGTATTTCATTAATTCATTCATTCATTCATTTTCGTATCCGCTTAATTCTGGTCATGGTCGTGGAAAAGCCGATGCCTAGCTCGTGGCACAGAGCGCAAGGTAAGAACAACCCTAGATATTGCTCCAATCCATTATAGGAAACACACACACAGACACTCACACACTAAGGGAACTTAGAACTTTAGAAACATCAGTTAACCTAACGCATGTCTTTGGACTGTGACAGGAAACCGGAGTACACAGAGAAAACCCACACGAACACAGAGAGGACATGCAAACTCCACACAGATGGAATTAGAGGTCTGGATCGAACCAGGGACACTGGTGCTGTGAGATGGCAGTGCTAACCACTGCATCACCATGCTGCCCATTGTTGTGTATTTCTTACTATTCAAAATTTAGCACTTTAAAAATCTTTAAAAAAAAGACATAGTCACATAAAGACCTGTAATTTTAAATACTCATTTCATATCACAAAGCAGAACTGTGATGATAATTGTGGGCCAAAACAACTCTGAACAAATATGCACATGAACAATATCCTTGGGGCTGGGAGAGTATGTTAGGGTGCAGAATTAGTTCAGTCATGGCACAGGCACAACACAAATCTTGACATGTTTTTAGCCACATGCTTTAGCAGTATACCAGCATCTGTTTCCTACCCATCAGCCATTTGAACACTAGCCAGTACAACCAGAAGCAGGTTTCTTGGCAAACCACTTATCATTTTTAATAGCAAAATACAATAACATACAAAGCAAACTTTGCTGTAATTTGTAGGTAGGTTCTCACAAGTGTAATTAAATTGTCACACCGGAAACCTGTGGAAACTGTGTGGAAACCTATAGCACGCAGTAACCTTTTCCCCATTTTTGGAAATGTACATACTTACTGTAGTCACTGGAAAATGTTGAACTTGATCTCAAGGGCCTTATCTGCAGAAAAGCACGATTGCCTCAAACCATGTTTTTCAAAATGATGAACACTTTGACAGCCTTCAAACAAGACATCCAACATAAACACAAGCCCCGACTCAACCTCAGTCAAGTACATATCAATTGTATAGCCAGAACCAGAATATCATGAAACCCAGTTTTCATAGGCTCCTCCATAAAGTGCAAAAAAAAAAGCTTAAAAATCCTGGCTTACTGAGTGCAAAACCAGACAAAAATGACGCCATGCTTTCACACCACATGTACCTGATGGAGGAACATACACACATCCAAGAAACTCATAAATCACCATAAAAAACAGGTTTGGAAAATGAAATCCCCTAGCCTAACACTTTAAATACAACAAAAGTGGTTGTGGGCTACTAATAGATTTATTAGTCCATTGGTACTAGTACTGTAGTACTAATACATTGTCTAATAGACAAAGATGAAAATATCATTTTCGAAAATGATCAAGAAATTGTAGACTTTGTTTCCAAAAACAGAGTGCTTTTTGAAAAGCAGATTCATCTCTCTCACTTTGCTTTTTCTCTGTTTCAGTGTCCCAACTTTATATAGATTTTATATAACAACTCAGTATGTGAACATAAAATAATATCCACAATAAAAAAGTGCTGAATGTAAAGGTGTCCTAAGAAATGGGTCAGTACAAAGAGCAGAAAGTGTCTTTCTGTATAGGCTAAATTACCTCTATGCTGAGGACCTCGTTTTTCTGGCAGCATGAGGAGAGTTTCACGTTTTCCTGATCATTTGAGGTACTCCAGCACAGAAAAAAACAACACACGTCTTTTATTGAGGAAGCAGTGATTTATGTCTTGACCACTGAACTTCCTGGTAGTTATTTGGACTGACACTACACAAGTATGGACCTTTGTTATCAAACTGACTGAAACAGTCCTACTTACATTATGTACTTTCCCTTTCCCATTACCAGTTAATTCCCTTTCCATTTCCCATTACCAAGAATTCCCATATGTGCTACGTGGTGAACTGACAAAAAGCAGAAAGTAGACATGCTTATTTTAGTAAAAGTGTTGAGTAAACTCCACTTGAATCACAGGCAAGTATTTGGAGAACCTACCAACAGTACAAATGAATACAGTGGTACCACGATTCTTGTCATTAATTTGTTCCAGAAGGCATATCGGGAACCAAAAATGACAAGTACCGAGCAAATTTCTCCCATAAGGAATAATGTAAATTGAATTAATCTGTTCTAGACCACCAAAAAATCCACACTGTACAAGGCATTATATGCATTAATGCTCTCTGGTTTATAATGGGAATATGTTCTGACAAATCCATCATAAATTAAATGTATCATGACCTGAGGAGTTTAACGAATGTTTGGTGAGCGGTCTATACTGTATCATAACGGAGGTATAGAAAGTAGCGACAAGTAAGTTACTTGTTACACTAACCTACAGTTTGCCAAAATCATTAACACAAATCTTAAGAAAATGCAAAAGCTTACTTACTCTATTGCTGAACTCCGAACGCTAGAATAACTGCTAAGCTAGCTGCAGCCTGTGTTCTAGAGCATTCAATTCCTGTTTTGCTTTTGGCTCGCTCTTACGAACTATCCTTTGTTAGGATCCATAGAGACTTATTTGCACTAAGAATACAGTATTGTACAACTGCAAAAATAAAGAAAAACACTATAAAAATAGCAGAGATCTTCTCTGAGTGCTATTGTGAACCTGAATCGCTCTGTACTGAATTGTGACTCATGAATCATGAATCGAGTTTTGGCTGAAACTCTTACAAGTTTAAGCAAGTGCGACGAGTACTGAGCAAACAACGAGAATGAGACAAATTTTCGTAGTCAAAATGGGTCGGGAACCGAATTCGACTGGGTCCGATTTCTGAGGTTTATTCTCTCCTTTATTTTATTCATGGTTTTACAGTAGAAAGAACACAGGAACAGCTTTATTCAGATTTCTCTTTTGAGGACTGCTTTGTCAGTCTATAATAAGGGTCTACTTCTCTTTACACACAGGGTGGTGTGAATGTTAAGGATTGTTTATGTTGACTAGACCAATTCTAGGATTGGTCTAATAAAAGCTAAGTCTGTATGAGGAATGTGGCCTTTGAGTTTGAGGGTGTGGTAGTGGGTCCACTGAGTAACCTGAAAGGACAAAGAAGAGCTTTTCTTGGTAGAGATAGACAGACCAAGCTTTGATTGATGGCTTGTTGTTGAAAATTGAGATATCAGGCAATCAGTCTACAGCCTTTTGGGAGTGATGTAAATCTTGATACCTTTGGTGTAGGGTAACTAGCCTCCTATAGAAGTATTTAATATACAGAAGTGACAGCTGATCGGAATACACATACTATAATAGTGGTTACTGTGACCCAGCAGTGGAACCTCTGCTAGTTATGGGTTTGAGTGTGACAGGCAATATTGAATCAGAAGACAGAGTAGATCTAATTTAATGTCAGTGGTTTATGGGTCTGTAACACAGACATGTCATCACTCCGTATTGTGACTGAGGGGCTAAAGCTTGCGCCGAAAAGATTACTCACACTGGTGGCCCACCACACCATTCACAACAACAAAGGAAACAAAAAATATATTATAGTGCAATATATACTTTTTCACCTTAAACAAATTAAAGTCAGCTAGTGTGTGTAATACCCTATAACTGTCATATTACACATAGCAACAGTAACTCATTGTGTTTTCTTGACTGTGGGCTAGGAGTTTTCTGTGAGGTATTTGTTCATCCCCCAGGGCTTACCCACCAAACCAACAGTGTGGACAGGCAGGGTGATAAATGAATCAGACATTGCTTTAAACACCCGTGGCAAATGTCTCAGTGGCTGAGTAAGTAGGGGATCTTGTATGAGGGCAAAAACCACCTCCAGACACCACTGGACCCATTGAGCAAACCAGAGGTAAAAACATACAAATAATTCTTTCCTGCTTAAATCTTATCTGATTAGACTGGAAATAATTAGCAACTCACAACAAAAGTCCCTACATGAATTTCCCACTGACTAATGGTTTCATCTGACTTTAAATGGCCACTGTTATTGAAGCAGCAATGCAAACACATATTATTTTGTTTACTACTTAAAGATGGACTGATTAGGTGATCACCTGAAAGAATCTTATTTATTGAGGAAAAGTGCAAGACACAAAAGATGCTATTGGTAGATTTCTAAACTTTCCTATGTTGAAATATTAGTATTGTTTTGTTTAAAAAATGATTGTAAACTTTGTTTATTTGTATTATTATTTGCATTTTTAATCAACGTATAAAAACCCTAGATCTTTTTTTGACCAAGAATGTGGCTGGGGAGTCGAACCCCGAGCTGCAGCACAAGGACATACACACTTAATGCTATTTGCTACTCAACCACGGAAACTGAAAGTGAAAAGGGAACCTTTAAGTGCACAAAAAAGAGCCATTCTGGGACAAACTCAAAGCCAGGAACGTAGTAATAATGAGAAACTACACTGCGCTGCAGTAAATTAAAGCACTCCCAAAAAAAAAAAAAATTAAGCGCTCGCTCTCTCTCTCTCAAAGGCTGCGCATGCGCAGACTAAAGCCACTAAGTGAGAGAGCAAGGGTGTGGCATGCTGTCATAAATGCCTCGGGGATTTGTCCACCATCCCCGAAGGCTACACGAGGCGTAGCACAATACTCTGTAGAGCGTGACAGACACGCATGTGCGAGGCGATTCACGGTCCTCCGTCCTTGCAGAGCTTGAAAAGCACACGCTGCAGCATGAGGCTAAGCCTGGACGGAGTATGAAACCGACAACCAAACACAAGGGATGTGACTGAACGCAGCTCAGCATCCCTCGAGGACACGATTGAAACGGGAAGGCGCCAATTTCCTGATCCTCGATTGCTAGTGAGCCCAAATGGATCTGCGAGAACAAAGGTTGGAGTAGAGGAAGCACAAGGAAGTCGATGGCCACGGGGCTGCTGACCTTTGCCTAGCCGCTAATCCCTATCAAACCTTGAGCCTTCTGGACTCCGCCTACCACCTAAACGCGATATGTCTACCAGTCTCCCTAACACACAAAGCGACAACAAAAACCATGAGCATGCAAATGATGTGTGAGGGCTGTATAGGGTAAGGATACGACACCTGTCTGTTCTCAAACATGCACTTAAATAGCCCAGCCAACAAGTGCTGTCAATCACACACACGGTGCCAAATGAGTGCTGACACATGCGCGATCACACTAAGCATTTCCCCACCGAAACATGGGTCAATACTGCCCTCTAGCGTCAGAAGGCTGGGTCAGCATGACTCGTAATATTAACACACTCGTTAACACTCGTAAAGTTAACCTCCCCTAGACTGTCGGACACACTCTGGATTGAGCAGATGACGTCCAGCAAGACACCAGAAGGCAGGGCGCACCTTAAAATAGGGGCCAAACTGGAGGTTGGGCCAACACGAGCCAGGGACAGGATTCTGCTTGGGCTTAGGACTAGCCACAAGTGGCTCACGGGTGAAGCTCAGCGCTGGCGGCCCAAGGGCAGAGCTCGGCGCTGGCGGCTCAGAAACGAAGCTAGACCTGACAAAGCCCATGAGAAAGATCAGAGCAAGCCATCTGGCTGGGCGAACAGATGCCAATGACTTTGGCACAGAGGTCAACAAAAGGTTTTTTTGCTCAGGGGTTGGCGCAAAGGATCGTGGCACAGGAGTCAGTGTTAGCAACCATGGCACAGGGGTTGGCGCAAACGACCATGGCGCAGAGGTCGGTCGTAACAACCATGGTGCAGGGGTCAGAGCAACGGCCTCAGGTACAGAACCAGGTGGCGCTAACCACTCAGGTACGGAGCTAAGAGGCGCGGTGTGCTCAAGTATGGAGCCAGGCGGCACTAAAGGATCAGGTACGGACGTAAGAGGCGCAGTATGCTCAGGTACAAAGATAAGCGGCACTAACGGCTCAGGTATGGAGCTAAGAGGTGTGGGGTGCACAGGTACGGAGCTAGGCGGTGCTAATGGCCCAGGTACGAAGCTAAGAGGCGTGGCGTGCTCAGGTACAGAGCTAGGCAGTGCTAATGACCCAGGTATGATGGTCGGCAAATCCCACCAAGGCATGGGAATCCGCTCGAATGGCTTGAAAATTTCGAGTGGTTCATCTGGCAAGGCCCATGCGTACAGCTTCAGCTCACCAGAGGGCAAAAGAATTCCCCACGGGGAGCTGGAGGTTTGCTATTGCCCATGGTGCTGAAAACCCTCCATCTTGGAGCGGTTGGAACGCATAGGGGGGTTAAAAGGTGGTCCTTCAGGATTAGGGGGAACCAACAACCCAAGCTTGAACCTGGGCGGGGACTGAATCCTATGGCACCAGGGACTGGGAAGCTCTGCGAGGTCAAGATGCCAAAACGGGTCTATAACTTGGCCAGAGTTAATGGACAGACCCCCAAAAACTAGCCGGGACCTGGCTAGATGCTGAAACCTTCTGCGGTGACTGAGGACCTCCATACTAGAGGTCCAGGAGCTAACACTAGGTGCAATTACTGGTCGTGTCTTTCTGTTATGGTTCACCATAATAAAAACTGGGCGAACTGTGAAAATAAAAGTAAAAGGGATGCATTTTTGGACCCAAATGCAGTTAGCTCCAGATGGATGGGGTGAATCAAAATGCAAATAAATGAAAAAGAACTGAATTAACAAAAATGAAAGAAATGTGGCTGAGGATTGAACCCTGGGCTGTGGCATGAGGGCATACGCACTTAACGCCATTCCCCACTCAACCACAGAAATTAAAAGTGAAAAGGGAACCTTTAAGGGCACTTGGACAAACTCAAAACCAGGGACGTAGCATTAATGAGAAAATCAAAAGGGGAAACAGGAAAAGAAATATCTGCAGCGTTACACTGAAGCGCTGAAGCGTTACACTGAAGCGCTGAAGCATGTGCGATCACATTGCCGAAACGTGGGTCGATACTGCCATCTAACGTCACAAGGACGGGTCAGCGCGACTTGTGACAGTCTTTGATAGAAATAATTTTTTGGGGGAGGGAATTTGTTGGTAAATTATAGAATAAACCAAAAATGTTCCATTTCACTCAAACACATACAGTACAGGTGCTCCCCAATTTACTATGAGAATACATTAACAAATCCATCATAAGTCGAATTTTTCGTAAATGGAGGAGTTTATTATATGGTGTATATATAACTGCGCAGCCTATATTAAACACATTTAAACATGACCACAGCCACAGCTTTTCCTCATAACATTTCCCAGTGCTCATCACTCCCACCACATGACTCACTACATCATGCACTGTTGAGCACTGGAGAGTACCGTAGAGCTTAGTGTAACTTAAACATGTTTAAAACACTTACATTAACAACATTTGGGAAAAGTCTCGGTTCTCGCTTCTCGCTGTTTGCTCGGTACACGGCACACTTGCTTAAACACTTTCAGCTGAAACTCGATTCACGATTAATTATTCATGATTGAGTAAACAGTGATTCCGTGGTTCAGATTCACAATAGCTCAGTGAAGATCTGCGCTATTGTGTTCATTAGTTTTACATCTACACTGCTGTTATCTTAGTGAAAATAAGTCTCCATGGTTCGTAAAATGGTTATATTCACTGTCAGCCAAAAGGGAAATAAGAACTTAATGCTCCAGAACACAGGCTGCAGTTAACACTGCTAAACAGTTATGCTAGAACCCTGAGTTCACCAATAGAGTAAGTTTTTTGCTTTTAAGCTTCACTAGAACAACATTGTAGAACATGAATTATAGTGTTTTTCTTTATTTTTACATATATAGTACTGTCATTCTGTCTGCAAATTAGACTCCTTGGATCCTAAAATGGTTAGTTCATAAGAGCCAGGCGAAAGCAAAACAGGAATTGAATGCTCCAGAACACAGGCGCCTGGAGTTCATCAATAGAGTAAGCTTTAAGTAAGTAAGCTTTTACTAAATAAGTAAGCTTTTACTTTTCACTTTCCATCCATTACTCACTAAATTACATGAGATTTTTCAACACTTTATTATAAAATAAGCTTTGTGTTAATTATTGTGGCCAGCTGTAGGTTAATGTAATTGTTTTAAACATTAACTTACTTATCATTACTTTTCATAGGCTCTGCTAGGATACAAACCATTCTACCAAACACTCATTAAACTCATCAGTTCATGATACATTCAACTTATGATGGATTTGTTTGAACATATCCCCACCAGTACAATACAGCTCCATTAATGCATGTAATGCCTTATACAGTGTGGATTTTCTAGGGGTCTGGAACGGATTAATTAAATTTACATTATTCCTCATGGGAAAAAAATTGTTTGGTACTCGTCATTTTCGGTTCTTGACAAGCCTTAAGAAACGGATTGACGATGAACACCGAGGTACCACTGTATGTAATATGTCATGTAATTTATTGAATGATTTATTGAAACAATTACTGTGTGACCATGGCTTTTCCTCACACCATTTCCCAGCTTTTAATATTGTTCAGTTGAGCTGTTACAACAGGGCAGTTCATGTGCCTCAGCTGAAAGAGCCAGCTGCTGGAAACAGCATTTCCAGAAGACCTGGGTTCAAACTCAGGCTGGGAGGTGCAGTTATAAGGTCCTGTCATGGACTGGCATCCCATCTGGGGAACACTTTCACTTGTACCCAGTGAATTCTGAGATAGGCTCCAGAACTTTTTTTTAGCTAAATATTTGTTTATATAATAAATAACAGTTGTCTTAATAAATAATAGTTGTCTTATACTTTGAAACTATTAACAACCTAGTGTTTTATTTGTACTTCAAGACTAAATTGTGCAGCTGAATGTAAAAATCTATAAAAAATCTAAATATGGGGTCGCTATCAGCACAAAATGACAACATCCACAACATTAGATAAAGCAGACACTCATCACAAAGTAATAATATATGAGGTGTGATCTGGTCCCTTCAGGCCAGGAAGATAATAATATATTTCAAATAATAACGATACCACATGGATAGTTTTAACCAATGAGGTCATAACCAAAAGCTTTCCCTGTCACATATGACTTAATTTAGACTGCCTTGTTATGTAGTCTGCAAATCAAACATGAATCACTCCTACTCACTCCCTATTCAATAAAGCCATTCTCTCTCCTGTCCATCCATCCATCCATCTATCTATAAGCCTATGTGGCTGCACTCACTTGCATGGACACCTACATAAAGAAACATAATTTTTCATTTTCCATGTAGTGTCAATGTAACTTGTCAGCATTTCCAAGTTCCATTTCCAAAATTCTGGGGTAATGCATAAACCGACATAGCGTGTAAGGGAGAATGACAAAGTCTGGAATACTACTCTCATTTGAGGAGACAGGTCTTCCTTTAAAGTCTGTATGTCATGGGTAGGGCATATGCTGAACTTATTTTCCTTAGGACTCAAGTAGGACAGCTGATCTCACAAGTTCAGTAACTCACTCTCTCAATGTCGACTTTACTACACAGAATCTGATGAGCAAAAAAATCAAGGATATTCCAAAAGAATTATTAGTGAGAAGTATTCGGTTTAGAAATTTCACATTTCTGGTTCTCAGATATAGCAATTTAAGTACATAAACTGACTAAAAGGGAGCTCTGCTATAAAATGGAATCCAAATATCCATGTAAGCAGCATTCTTATATAATTTCCCTGAGGGAAAATTCCCAAAGGGATTAATAAAGTTATCTTATCTTATCTTCTCCCACCTCATTTTAGAGAGCAACCAAGCAATAAACAAATGATGCAAGGAAACATATTCAACCTAACTTCATGTCAATCTAATCTTTGAAAGGATCATACGTCTGCTAAAATGTGAAAGTAATGATGAACATATGAGTGAAGTCAGCCAACGGATGAATGTGGAGTTGCTCTTCAGGGTAGCAGGACTGGACTGTGCCGGATTGCAGGAGGTGCTGAATTGAATTAAGCTGAAATATTGAAACAGGCAGAACAGGCTGTATGTGTTGATGCTGGAGGGAGAAAAGTGTTTTTGTTGGTGTTTTTGATGATCTAGTCCCACTAAAGAGAACTGATTGATTTGGAAACATGCTGAAACTTGATTGGAAGTTAAAAGTCGATTTGGGCCTCTCTTATACCAGCATCTCAAACAGGCCCGAAGGAACTATGATGGACCCACCCACCAGGGACAGATAAATCAGCAGAGCTTGGATAACTAAAGTTAAAATCAGTAAAATATGAGAGCAGAGTCTGGCTTCTGCCAATGCAGATTCAAAGATCTGAAAATTTAACAAGCTCAATACATCTGACAAAGTCACATTCTCATGAGTCACATTCTCCATTGCAACACTGCTACTATCTGCTATTCATTTACTATATATTACATCAATTCACTTCATTTACAACTGAAAAAGAGTACAAGCATTTTGACATTTTCCTGGCTGTAATGCCACAATAGTGGTTATTTACCGTAGCAAAATTCTGGAGGCGTAGGGCTACCCTTTTCCTCCAGCTTTACTCCATTTCGAAATGCTGTCCTGAATGAATTGTGGTAGGATGTTAGACTGGTATTGAAGAAGAAAATGTATTGTGCTTTTCACCACATTCATCTTTATGAAGAAGGTATATGTCCTCTTCATCCCTTAAAGGTTCAATGTTGCTGGTATATGGGGCTGCCATCATAGGTGCTTGACTGCATGCTGGAATTCATTGATCCACTTTTGAATAATTTGACAGTATGTATGGATGCATCAGCATTATAAAATGTAAGGACATCATCAGGAAAGCTGATCCTGTAAAATTGCTTCAAGTTGCCTAAATTATTACAGCTTCTCATCTGTACTTAACTGTTACCATCAAAGGCATCCTTTAGCTCCCTTTATACATAAGTCCATCCAGGTGAAAAATAGGGTAACAGTTGTCTCACCAGACCATATTGCTTTTTATTATTATGCCATTCCACTCCAAGGTACAACTTTGCACTCTTTAGCACCAAATGATGTGTTTTGATGTGTACAAAAGAGGACTTATCTGTGTCTGAAGATACTATGTAGCTTAATTCAGAGAGACAGATTTAGCTCTAAAAGAGTTTGTCCACCAAAGGGCTGGGGAACACCACATGGATGAGTGCCTGCATTCAACAGTGAAGCACGATGGAGGTTCCTTGCAGGTTTGGGGCTGTATTTCTGCAAATAGAGTTTGTGATTTGGTCAGAATAAATGCCCCCTCACTACTGAGAAATAAATTCAGACTTATCCATCATGCAGCTCCATCAGGGAAGAGTCAGGTGTTAGACGGGTGCCAAATTCATACTTCAGCATGACAATGACCCCAAACCATAAAGAGCTGTCAGTACATGGTATGGCCCACACACAGCCCTGATCTCAGCATCATTGAGCCAGTCTAGGATTATATGAAAAGACAGATACAGGAAAGACACACAAAAATTACTGAAAAACTGCACAGTAGAATAAATACACTCACTGTGCACTTTATTAGGTACACCTGTTCAATTGCTTGTTAACCTAAATATCTAATCAGCCAATCACATGGCAGCAACTCAATTCATCTAGGAATGTAGACATGGTAAGGGCACCCTGCTGAAGTAATCAAAATGGGGAAGAAATGTGATTTAAATGACTTTGAATGTGGCATGGTTGTTGATGCTAGATGGGAGACGGAGTATTCCAGACATGGTTTATTTTGTTGTCAGCCATCTCTATGGTTTACAGAGAATTGTCAGAAAAAGAGAAAATATCCAGTGAGCGGCAGTTCTCTGCTCGAAAATGCCTTGTTCAGGCCAGAGGTCAGAAAGGAATGTTCGAAAAGGTTAGAGCTGATAGCCAGTCAACAGTAACTAAAATACATACTTAGTACAACCGAAGAATGCAGAACAGCATCTCTGAGTGCACAACACCTTGACCCTTAAAGCATGGATCCATCCTGGGGGATATTTTCTTGGCACACTTTGGGTCCCTGAATACTAACTGAGCATTATTTAAATGCCACAGCCTACTCAAGTATTGTTGCTGACCATGCCCATCCCTTTATGACCACAGAGTACCATGTTCTAAGTACTACTTCCAGCAGGATAATGCACCATGTCACAAATCTCAAATCTTAAACTGATGCTTAATTCTGAGTACCGCTTGTTAATACCACATGCAAGCACTGTGGTTTCTGGGCAATGTAGTTCCTACAGCTGCCAATTTGCCACCAAGCCTCCGCTGCCCTCATCTGGTTGGCGATGGCAATGCCGCATTGGCTTGCTCTGTGTATAGTGGTGCTTGAAAGTTTGTGAACCCTTTACAATTTTCTACATATATATGACCTAAAACATCATCAGATTTCCACACTAATTTTAAAAGTAGATAAAAAAAACAACCCAGTAAACCAACTTAGAAAAAAATATTATACTTATTATATATTTATTGAGGAAAATGATCCAATAACACTTATTAGTAAGTGGCAAGAGTATGTGAACCTTTGCTTTCAGTATCTGGTGTGACCCCCTGTGCAGCAATAACTGCAACTAAACGTTTCCTGTAACTGTTGATCAGTCCTGCACACCGGCTTGGAGGAATTTTAGCCCATTCCTCCGTACAGAACAGCTTCAACTCTGGGATGTTGGTGGGTTTCCTCACATTAACTGCTCGCTTCAGGTCCTTCCACAACATTTCGATTGGATTAAGGTCAGGACTTTGACTTGGCCATTCTCAAACATTAACTTTATTCTTCTTTAACCATTCTTTGGTAGAACGACTTGTGTGCTTAGGGTCGTTGTCTTGCTGCATGACCCACCTTCTCTTGAGATCCAGTTCATGGACAGATTTCCTGACATTTTCCTTTAGAATTCTCTAACATAATTCAGAATTCATTGTTCCATCAATGATGGAAAGCCGTCCTGGTCCAGATGCAGCAAAACAGGCCCAAACTATGACACTACCACCACCATGTTTCACAGATGGGATAAAGTTCTTATGCTGGAATGCAGTGTTCTCCTTTCTCCAAACATAACACTTTTCTTTTAAACCAAAAAGGTCTAATTTTGTCTCATCCGTCCACAAAACATTCTTCCAATAGCCTTCTGGCTTGTCCACGTGATCTTTAGCAAACTGCAGACGAGCAGCAATGTTCTTTTTGGAGAGCAATGGCTTTCTCCTTGCAACTCTGCGATGCACACCATTGTTGTTCAGTGTTCTTCTGACAGGGGACTCATGAACATTAACATTAGCCAATGTAAGAGAGGCCTTCAGTTAATTAAAAGTTACCTGAGGTCCTTTGTGAAATCACCAGCTATTACACATCTTGCTTTTAAAGTGATCTTTGTTGTTCGACCACTCCTGGGGAGGGTAACAATGGTCTTGCATTTTCTCCATTTGTACACAATCTGTCTGACTGTGGATTGGAGTTAAAACTCTTTAGAGATGGTTTTGCAACATTTTCCAGCCTGATGAGCATCAACAACTCTTTTTCTGAGCTCCTCAGAAATCTCCCTTTTTCGTGCCATGATACACTTCCACAAACGTGTGTTGTGAAGAGCAGACTTTAAAAGATCCCTGCTCTTGAAATAAAACAGGGTGCCCACTCACACCTGATTTTCATCCCAATAGTTGACAACACCTGACTCTAATTTCACCTTCAAATTAACTGCTAATCCTAGAGCTTCACATAGTTTTGCCTCTCACTAATATGTAATATTGGATCATTTTCCTCAATAAATAAATGACCAAGTGTAATATTTTTGTTTCATTTGTTTAACTGGGTTCTCTTTATCTACTTTTAGGACTTCTGTGAAAATCCAACGATATTTTAGGTCATATTTACACAGAAATATAGAAACTTCTAAAGGGTTCACAAACTTTCAAGCACCACTGTAGATATCTTTCTGAGGTGGCAGCGGTAGAATGTGCCATGGTGTGTGACAGAATTCACTGTTGCAGAGGAATTGCCATATATATACACACACAGTGGGCCAAAAAACTATTTAGTCAGCCACTGATTGCGTCTGAAGTTCTCCTACTTAAAAAGATGAGAGAGGTCTGTAATTTTCATCATAGGTACACTTCAACTATGAGAGAGAAAATGAGAAAAAAAATCCAGGAAATCACATTGTAGGATTTTTAAAGGCTTTAATTGTAAATTATGGTGGAAAATAAGTATTTGGTCAATAAATTTGGTTCAACTCAATACTTTGTAACATAACCTTTGTTGGCAATGACAGAGGTCAAATGTTTCCTGTAAGTCTTCACCAGATTTGCACACACTGTAGCTGGTATTTTGGCCCATTCCTCCATGCAGATCTCCTCTAGAGCAGTGATGTTTTGAGGCAACAAGGACTTTCAACTCCCTCCACAAGTTTTCTATGGGGCTGAGGTCTGGAGACTGGCTAGGCCACTCCAGGACCTTGTAATGCTTTTTACGGAGCCACTCCTTCATTGCCAGAGCGGTGTGTTTGGGATCATTGTCATGCCGGAAGACCAAGCCACGTTCCATCTTCAATGCTCTCACTGATGGAAGGAGGTTTTGGCTTAAAATACATGGCCCCGTTCATTCTCCCTTACCACGGATCAGTCGTCCTGTCCCCTTTGCAGAAAAACAGCCCCAAAGCATGATGTTTCCACCCCCATGCTTCACAGTTGGTATGGTGTTCTTGGGATGCAACTCAACATTCAAACACGACCCGTTGAGTTTTTACCAAATAATTCTATTTTCATCTGACCACATGATATTCTCCCAATCCTCTTCTGGATCATCCATATGCTCTCTGGCAAACTTCAGACAGGCCTGGACATGTTCTGGCTTAAGCAGGGGGACACGCCTGGCACTTCAGGATCTGAGTCCCTCTCGGCGTAGTGCGTTACTGATAGTAGCCTTTGTTACTTTGGTCCCAGCTCTCTGCAGCCCATTCATCAGGTCCCTCCGTGTAGTTCTGGGATTTTCGCTGTCCCTTTTCATTTTGACCCTACGGGATGAGATCTTGCGTGGGGTTCCAGACCGAGGGCGATTATCAATGGTCTTGTATGTCTTCCACTTTCTTACAATTGCTCCCACAGTTGATTTATTCAAACCAACCTGCTTGCCTATTGTAGATTCACTCTTCCCAGCCTGCTGTAACTCTCCAATTTTCGTCCTGGTGTCCTTTGACAGCTCTTTGGTCTTGAGTTTGGAGTCTGTGGACAGGTGTCTTTTATACAGATAATGAGGTCAAACAGTTGCCATTAATACAGGTAATGCGTGGAGGACAGAAGAGCTTCCTCAAGAAAAGTTACAGGTCTGTGAGAGCCAAAAATCTTGCTTTTTTGTGGGTGACCAAATACTTATTTTCCACCCTGATTTACAATGAAATTCTTTAAAAATCCTACAATGTGATTTCCTGGATTTTTGTCTCATTTTGTCTCTCATAGTTGACGTGTACCTATGATGAAAATTACAGACCTCTCTTGTCTTTGTGTAAGTAGGAGAACTTACACAATCATTGGCTGACTAAACACTTTCAGTATTGTGTATTGATGTCACCTTGTGTCGGACATAAATAGCCACTGCTGCTGAAAGCAGAGTTAAATAAATCACATAAACAAACAAATAAGCAAACAAAGCAGGAGCACAGAACACAACACAATCTCATAAACATATTGGCCAAGTACTGGCAACTGATTTAGCCCAAACAAACTGGGCTATTTTGAGATGAACTGCTAAGATGAACATATGAGCAGTTTTTTCAGCTCATGTAATTGGATTTTGCATACATACCCACAAAAACCTGACCTCCCTAGTCAGAAGATTTGCTAATGTAGTTCTGTGCATTTGGGCTGGACTGCCAGAGGTAGTCTTTAACCTTCTCATATTTGCTTTTATTTATACAAAGTCACCCCTAACAATGAACTTGAACCTAAACTCATTGGATGCCTATTTGTACGCTCCTATACAGAATATTAAATGGTAATGTGGGTGGGATTATCATCATAACCTGTTTTAGTAACATTTTTTTCAACTTTTTTTTACTGCTTAACCTGGTCAGACTACTGAAATGATATGGAACCTATTCTGTAATTATTTCGGTTCTGGATGGCAGCAGTCCTTCACAGGGTTTTTCAGGAGCTACTGTTGTAGTCCCAGGGGATGAGCTCACCACGCACTCCAACCCTCCCTCAAACAAAGCCAACAGTGCCTGTGTGACACCTGAATTTGACCAGCTGCCGTGCTAACCATGTGCCTTCATTCAAGTTTATTTACATGAATTCCAACAAAATCCAACAGCAACACCCTGGATGACACCCTGCTATCTAGGCCCATCAGTCCTTCATAAAATGTTGAGGGTCAGTCAAGACCACTCCTTGCAGTACCCTGTGCCGGCTGTTTGGGAAAGGAGCTGTGATTCCTGACTTTTCTCTGGAAAACATACCTCCCTGTGTGAATAATAACACATGGTCTGTAGAGCCCAGTCCGTGATTTGTAATCGTAAGCGGAAAAAGATTCACTTGACCATGTTATACATCTTCAAAGTCTGCATTGTTGCTGTTTGTGCTGAAAGACAGGTCTCTTAGACAGTCACTGAGTCATCTACTCCAAACAAGACACATCTGCAATGAAAATAGCATCACTCTCCAGAACCTCGTCAATACTGTCTGCCTCATCAACAGTCTGGTTGCACACTAATAGCTGTCTTGTTGAAGACTAACGGACAATTATCAGGATAACCCAGACAATTATTAAGATGAATGACAACATTGAACCAGATAGATTACAATCTGCAATATTAAATTCATTAAACAGCAGTTTTTGAACTGAAATCTGTTATCACTCAAGAGAATCATCTAAAGCACATAACTTCTCTAGTGCATACAATGCCTTTCCTAATATCTTTCCAAAGCTTAAGCTCACAGCACTGTCAGGCAATACACTAGGAGACTGAATGCTAATTACCACATTGGGTACTGTCGCACCGGAGGACCTTTTTCATAGTTCTTAGAACTGTGTCCTCTTTGTCACATGTTCATGCTGCCAAAATTGGAGACAATTGTAGTTCTTAGAACGCTGTGTCTAGGGAACTTCTTAGCTCCTACCTCAAGATAGGTACTTTTCTCAGTGCATACAAGCCCTGCGTGACGTAACTAGGCGGTGATTGGTACAGATGCAGTGATGCAATTGTATAGTGATTGAGGTTGAGGGCAACCAGCATTTTTAAATATACTTGTATTGTATATACTTGTAGCTGTATAAATAACAAATCTTCATGCTAAAAATGGAAAAAACACACACACACAAATGGACGAACAGCGAAGTTCAGAGTTCACAGAGTATATCTGCAATAGATGAGGTACAACATAATTTTGAGTCTAAACAAAATTTGTGCAGCTTACGTCCATTCACTGTCACAGTGTCCCTACTGGTGGTGGTGGAACAAATGTAGTTCTCAGGGGAGATGTACAGGGGGTAGTTCCTCCTAAATTAGATCTTAGATGAGAAACCCTATTGAATTAGACTCTAGGCCTGTGTGGTGAGAAAGCACCTTTGTTTAGGATCAGAGATGCCAGAAGCTATGAAATCCATTCCCCAAATAAGAACTGACAAACATGGAAATTGTTCTGCTGATTACATTCACAGCATTTAAGGGGAGAATTTCAGGGTACAGTACATCTTCCATGGAAGAGTATTTTCAGCTGCACTGTGATAATAATTATTTACTGCAGAATTTCACAGTAATTGTAACAGTTCCTATTAACCTATTATTCTTCACCTATTGCAACATGACCTTTTCTAGAATAGCAATGAAACATTACCCATTGCAGTTCTGCAGAATCTCACCCATTGTAACCCATGACTAGACAAAAAAATGTGACAATTTTTTATAAGTTTGGAAAAAGGCAGAAAAATCTCAAATGGAACCAAACTTTATATAAACACTGGAAAGTATAAGTGCACATGTTTATGAACAACGTCACTCGCATCACAATCACTTATATGTAGTTCAATATCTGCCTTTAAAATAGACCATACATCAATCTCAATTAAAATAAATACATTTCAAGTTGTTCAGAAATGCTAACAAACGGGTAATTTTGATTAAATTGGCCAATTTAACATCTGTGCATCACATTGTTTTCCAACTTGATTCCTGCCAACTTGTTTGGGTTAATTACCATTTTATTGTTACCTTACTAAGAATAAGCAATGATAAACACAAGCAGGGATTGTGAAAGAAAGACCAAAACAAATAAAAAATTTATTTAGATGAGAAATTGCCCCATTTTTGGAAAAAGTAATCACATACAGTCTTCACAAGAGACCCCCTTCAATAAAACAAGGACAAATCCTAATCTAGTTCTGATGTAGACGATTGTGGGACTGCTCTGGCTCTCTCCTTGAACTGTCTTAAGCTATGAGAATAGCTCCCTTTCTCAAAAGAAAATGTCTGTCGGCGCTGCTGAACGCTGCAGCGTAAAAAAAGAAATAATTATATTCATATGGTGTTGAGCTTTCACTGTTCCAAAACTTCATGTGTGATGTGGCCACTGGAGCAGAAACTTTTTTTTTGTTGTGTCCCTTTTTTAACCAATTTGAAGTGTTATTAAAACCAGTGAGTTTGTAACTGTGATTTGCCATCCAAGCAATTTAGTTGAGAATGGTTGTGTTTAAGGGACCAGCATCTGAAGCTGCAACACCTACTGCTGGGTGAACTGAGAAGCCTGAACATTCCACTCCACAACAACCTTCATACATCTGTTCATGATAAAAACGCATTGATATGTACTATACTAAACATGTGATGCAACCGAAAACCTGGAAGCGTTGCATGTCATTATTGACCATATGCATGAATTACTGTGCAGCTAAAAACCCTCCTGTTGTGTTCCAGTCAGTTTTGGTATTTTCATCAACTATACACTTTCTTTCATCTGACTAGCATAAGGCTTCATGACTTTCTCCAAATTGTTAATTAATTAATTAAAGATAATTTGTTTTTCAATTTTTCTTTTTCAGATTTATAATATCTGTGACATTCTGGTCAGAACTGAGTAGCCACAGAAAACGAATGGGGAAATGCGAAAATCTTGTGATAAATCACTGCATGAATAAACAATAAATCTATTATAAATCTGTGAGAAAGGGCTGTGTGCACTCTCAAAACAACTCCAAAAAACCCCACAAAATAAGCACAAGGCCATTGTGCTGTGTAAGCGTGACTTTCTCCACCACAAAACTTGCATGATGATGTAAGCAAACTCAGGACCAGAACGTTTAAGCACAACGTGAGTGCATGCCAGCGAGGGAGTAAGGAGGGTGAACAATCATGCTCTGTCACGGTACAAAGCAACCATTCATAGTGTGACTACGCCCATAGATTTGACTGGTCATAGAAAATGAATGGTATTAATTGGAAGTGCAAGTTTGGCAAGAAAATGACAAGGAAAAGTGTTGCTTAAGAGCTGGATTACAATAGTTTAGAAAGTACTTGGTTTAACCACTTAGATTTGTCAGTACTATTGACTATGACCATCAAACACAGCTGAAAAACAGCATTTACTCAACGTAATGTGGACTTTAAGTGTACTCGTTGCCAACTAGGCCAAGACACCATGTCTCTGTAGTTGACCTGCACATATCCTTTAAGTACATAAATACGTGCAAGGCAGCCAGCCCAGATGGCATTCTTGGAAATGTTCTTAAAGCGTGCACAGATCAGTTACCTGGAGTGTTTACAGACATCTTTAGCCTCTCTCTCCCTGTCTGTAGATCCCATATGTTTTAAATCATCCACCATTGCCTTCTAAATCCAAATTAAACTGTCGAAATGACTGGTGGCTCTAAACCACATCACAAGCAAATCATTCAACAGGCTGATTAGGAACTTTATCTGTTTCAGGCTACCTGTAACCTTCATTCACTACAATTTGTCTACAACTGATGATGCTCTAGACTGGTCGTGTGCATTGCCCTCCTCCACCTGAACAAGAAGAATGCTGTGCAAAGGTCTTAGGCCATCACTAGATGTGTTCATGTAGCAATGGCCATATGTAACATACTGTCAGACTAGACACACAAATTTTAAACTTGGATTTGTCACACCATAATACACTTCTCCACTGATCTTCATTCCAATATTTATGAGCTTTAGCATATCTTAGCCCTTTAACCCTGTTTCCCTTACAAAAAGTAGTTTATTGGTTGCTACCCTCCCATTTTCAGTGTAAGTGTAAGCCAAGGTCACACTAAATACATGCCACTGTAGTCCATGGAAGCTGTTTTCATGATTTATTTATTTCCTGTTTTTAACACTATATACACATTTCCCATATTTTCTGGTTGTATTCTAATAGACAGACTGATAAATAATTACATATGGGCATTGCTAAAACAATGGTATATCTAATCTAATGGTGGCCTAAGATTTTTGCAGAGTACTGTACATGAGTATGCATGCTGTGGATTACACTTTGGATTTAACATCATAATTTCAAAAAAGGGTCTAGGTTCCAGGCCTGAACAGTGCAGCAACAACCTGGTCTCCTGTCAATATATCACCAGGTGGACAGACTGGGCAACATCTTCTTTGACCCAACGATAGTGGGTCTCTCCTAACCTGATAAGGTGGAGATGAGAGGGAATTAGTCAAAGTCAGTAGTAGTTTTGTATCACTTTTTACAACAGAGTATTGTCTAAAAAAGCTTTACAATTATCTCAGCCCACAGCCTTAACTGAGCAAGGTTAGGGCAACAGTGGCAAGGCAAAACTCCCAAGTGTGACATGAAAGAAAATGGAGAGGACCAAGACTCAAACTTGTTCCTTGACACATTGATACCAGGAAAACAATTCTTTCACTCAAAGTCCTTAATGCTAAGAAGTTAATAATGGACTTCTAGGACCAGAGATGTTTACGCATCCTCATTACTACCAATGGAATGGGCCTCTTTCTCAGCATAAAGATCGCTGAGGATCTTACATGGACTGATCATAGATCTGTCAACACCTGCACACTTAAAACCAGCCTGACTGGTTATATCCAGTTTGTTACCTCAGCACTTTGCCGAGAGTGGCAGAGAGAGCTTAATGACTTAAAGATATAGACAATAAAACCTCTTGGGAAAGTCCCTGTGCATCATAAGAGACTCCAGCCACATAAACTACAGTTGTTTTCACTTTTGCTGTCTGGCAGATGGTATAGCATCATCAGGTCACGGACCAGCTGCCTTCAAAAAAAGCTTCATCTTCCCAGACCTTCAGATTGCTAAATAGCCAGGAGGTAGTACCTTTATATCTGACTAAGCATAATGTGACAATAAATGTGATTTGATTATTGGATTTGTGTAGAGGAAATAGATGGCAGCACTTTTCCTTTGGCCCTCTATTTAACGTCTGAAGGACAAGGACAAATATGTGCATTCTGCACATATTTCATAAGAACTCTTACATAACAAGACATACTAGAATATCTAAACACACGGCTAAGTTTAAATACACGGGAATGAATTACCAGTGTAGCTACCCTACAGTGGTTGGCAGTTTCTCATTTTCACCAATAGGTTTGAAATGGAGCAATTCCTTCCACCAAACAGCATGCTGTAATAGAGAGGTCTGGTACATTCCATTTAAAGTGATCCCTCATGTCCCACATTTTTTTTTCACAATTAATCTCTAATGATGTCACACCAGAAATGACCACAGTCACTTGGCTGATTCAAACCCACAGTTAATGGAGGCTCTACTGCACACAAACAAGGACACGTGCTCTCACTCAGAAACAAGCCTTCGTCGCTCTGAGTCGAGTACACTCTAAGCTGGGAAGTCACTGTAGTGGGCCAACATAAACTCTGTCCAAAACTGGAGACGGGTAATAGAAGTAATAACTCTGAGAATTAAACAGCATGGCACACTTTAATGAGGCAAGTGGACATTTATGGGAGGCTGCTTCTCCAGCCAGCTGGATGTCATTGTGCAGGGACACTTTTCATGAGAGGGGAGAGCTAGTCAATATGCCAATTGTCAATGTGTCTGCGCATGGGTGCACCCCTAAATTTGAAACCCCACTGCACAACATCAGTCCATGCTGCTAACTAGATCTGTCATAACACAGGGGCTTCTGATAACCTAGAAAACCATCTTTTTCTTTGCTCTCTGTCACTCTCATCTGATTATATTCTCATCTGAATATTATGATATAAAGCTCTGTCAGAGTGCCAGGAATTAGAATATGCAAGTTCTTAAAAATACTAAGATAATTTCTGTCAGACATTATAATCTGCAGGCAATCCTGGTAGGTATCACATGATACAACTGACCCAGCCCCCACCTGAAGAGTGCTCAGAGTCAGAAGGTTCTGGTGAGACAGAACAACCTGAACTTTCTGAGACAGAAAACACAAACATGGACTTCAGGTGCCAGTATCTAATTGTCTAGACATTTAGTGTTGGTGGACCACAGAACCTCGACTTAATGATGCCAGTAATTCGAAATGCAACCCCATAACCGATGGACCTCACCTCGGAAATGGTGATATACAAACCAGAGTGGCTCAATTGATGGACTTGTCGCAGTGCTGAACCAGCTTGCGTTCGCTTTAACAACCAAGTTCATAACAATTATGACAAATTATAATAGGAAATAAAAACCTGTCTTGTAACTCCAGACGCTGCAGCTGTAAACAGCTGGTCAAATTAAAAACGGTTTAGCACGGGCATTTTTACTGCCATAAATATTATTAATAACATGCTCTTTATATTTTAATTACAGTAGCACAAAACGGCTGTGAATATGGTAATGTTTGGTCAACAAGCATTTCGATTAATGACCCGTTTCACAGAATGTAACACGGTCATTAAATGGCGCATACCTGTTCTCTTATAATTTACATTTACAGCATTTAGCAGACGCCCTTATCCAGAGCGACTTACAATTGATACAGTCTTCCAGTCCAAGCAATTGTGGGTTAAGGGTCTTGCTCAAGGACCCAACAGTGGCAGCTTGGTAGAGGTGGGATTTGAACCCTGGACTTGATTTGAACCTTAACCACTAGCTTACCACAGTCCCAAGCAATTAAAATCCAAGCAATTGTGCGTTAAGAGCCTTGCTTAAGGATCCATCAAGGGCAGCGTAGCAGAGGTGGGATATGAACCCTGGACGTTCTGGTCCACAGTCCAGTACTTTAACCGCTACACCACCACAGTCCCCAATATTCTAACAAACCAAAAGCTTAACTGGTACCATACAATTCAAGATTGGTAATTTCCTGTGTGGGGGATAGTGCCAAGGTGCCACCACATTTCAAATGTTTTATTTATGTGCCATCTTCTCCAGGGAATATCTCCACCAAGTACCACTGCAAATTGGATAAAGAACAAATGAGTAAGATGGAATGATGAATGAATGGCATTATATAATATATAACATTTTTGACACTTTTGTCTTTCTGTGCCATAATTTGCTCTTATTTACACATTGTGTCCCTTCTGTGTGTATACTTACTGTTGTTCTTTCTCATTTCTGTATGAGTTAATTCATTATACCTCTTTCTTTACACCCCTTTCCAGTTTGATTTGAGCTCACTCTGTCACCCTTTTATTTTTGCCAAGTATCATATGCGTTGTATTAGAAGCCTACATCAGAATTCATTGGGCACAAGCAGAAGCAAGCCCTGGAGAGGATACCAGTCAAGTCTCTGCAGCATTTGCAGTACTTGAGGTTGCAGCACCAGGGGATGATCCCTTACATCTGGCCACCCTTCCCTCAGACACAGCCAATTGTGCCTGTTGGCCTCACAGGTCTTTTTGGTGGTAGGCTAGCAAACTGCCAACTGAGCACAGTATTGTAATGATAATGCCATTATTACACATGTAAACATGGCCAACGGCATGTTCTACTAAATGACTTAAGTGTTGTGTTAGCTGTTTACATGTTATTAACCTCTAGCCACATGAAAGCAACTGCACTGAGGACAACAGACCTGACATTTCATTATCTAGAAGAACATGTGAGCGGTAACATATGCAAATGGTTGGTGGAGAGGTGGAGTCAGTCTCGTAAATCTTCTGCCACATCCTAAGCTTATCAGAACTCTGCAAACCACATAGTATAATGGAGATTCACTTGATTACTCTGCTACTCTATTATTAGGTAACTATGATCAAACCCTTTATGTAAATCAATGTCTAAGAGATTTAACTGAATAACTGTTTTGTCTATTTTGCAATAGACCTATTATGATTCATCAGCATTTATACTGAATTCCCTCTCAATACAAACTTTTTTCCAAAATATGCCCCACAGTGCTCCACTTCAAAGCCACGATGAACTGACATGCTATCTTTTGATTATGCTTGGACATAAAACAGCTTTCTTATTTTGGAAATATCATGAGAAGAACTAAATCATTAGAAAAGACAGCTGGGTCTGGAACAGTTGAAGAGAAAAGAGGAAGAGGACAGCCAGCAATGAGATGGATGGATACAATCAAAAATTTATGAACAAGACATTAAGAAGCTATCATAAGACAGAAGATTCTGGAGAAGCATTATCCATATGGTCCCCAGAAGTCACAATCAACATACTGGCACTTAATAATAACAAGACTCAAAATGCAACAATAAAATTAAAGACCTCTGACCTAAACACTAAAAAACTGCAGAGCATTCCTCTTTACTAGCACTACGCACTTCTGTATCACTGCTACAGAACAAGAAAATGTCAAAATGCAAAACAGTTACATAATCATTTACTGCCTGAATAGGCTACACCACCCTGTCAATATGCATTCTGTGAACATAAAGTACTGTAATTATCAACAGTAATGAAAGTGTTGAATATTGGATTACAAACACAAAAATGTCTTCTAAATTGATCACAGCCATGCCAAGCAGTGTGAAAGGTTTAGTAGTACTACAGGTTGATGTAATATGATACAACCCCCAATTCAGAAAAAGTTGGGGCAGAATTGAAAAAGCAAACAGAAAATAAACACACTGTGCCTTACATTTATTAGACTTTTATTTTATTGCAGACAGTATGAACACAAGCTATTTCATGTTTTGTTTGGTCAGCTTCCTTTCATTTCTTAACATATATCCATTCCATTCTCTTAAAAGACATTTTGACACAGAGGACACCAAGCAATGAAGTGTTTCAGATTTTATTTTTGTCCCATTCTTCCAGCACATATATCTTAAGGTGTGCAACAGTACGGGATCTTTGTTGTCTACAAATTCTCTATTGGAGATGTAGGCAGACCAGTCCAGTACCTGTACCCTCTTCTTGTGTGCAGCATGTGGTTTGCATTGTCTTGTTGAAACATGCATGGACATCCCTGGTAAAGATGTCTTCTTGAAGGCAGCATATGTTGCTCTAAAATCTCAGTGTATGTTTTTACATTAATGATGTAAAAAAGATCTGGAATAATGATTGGTCTGACCACAATACACATTTCCACTGTGTGATGGTCCATCCCAGATGGCTCAGAGTTCATAGAAGCCGATGCTGCTTCAGGACATAGTTAACAAAAGGGTTCTTTTTTGCAAAGTAAAGTGTTATGTGGCATTTGAGAGTGTAACTCCATACTGTAGTGCTTGATAAATGTTTGATAAAGTAATCCCTTGCCCATGTGATTATATCAGCAATTGAGGAATGCCAATTCTTGTTTGCAGGGCTATCTGAGGGATCCTAGAACACGCCTCTTCAGTTTAGGCCAGCACCCTTGCCATTTACTGAAATTCCTCTAGATTCCTTGAATCATTTAATTATATTATGCACTGTAGATGGAGAAATATGCAAATCCCTTCTAATTTTTCTTTGAGGATTTTAAACCTCTTTTCTCTGCATTTGTTGATAAACAGGAAATCCTCTGCCCATATTTGCTCCTCAAAGACTCAGCCTTTCATTGATAAAGCTTATGTAATAAATCATGACCACAATCACCTGTTGACATCACCTGTTGGAAATCAAATCATTAAATAGTTTTGCATATTTTATTTTAGTTCATTTTACTAGCCCTAAATTGCCCTCATCCCAAAATTTTTTGTAATGTGTTGCGGGCCTGAAATGCAGGAACGAATGTATATTAACAAATGAAATTAAGTTGACCAGATGAATATCTTGGGTTCATACTAAACCTTTCTCAATCTGTGGTCTTGTGTACATGTGAAACAACAACAGTCACAGCCCAAGTAGTGTCCCATTCAAAAGTCTGCATCTAGCCAATTACAGTCTTGAGTGCCTGGATAAGCTAACTTATTAGACAAACGTACAAAGCTCGAAAGAACTGATAATATGGCACTGCATCAAATATGCAGTTGTTCCAAGTGCAAAATGACCATAATGTTTCCTCCCACTCATTACACCTGTCAGAACTTTGCACTCTTGCTATTGAGAAATGCTTTCGATAAGCAATATTTATATATGATGTTTATTATACTTTGGCAAGGGGGACTGCTATGAAGTGTTTCGAAGGATGAGAAACAGAATATCAAGTGTGACATGTTGTGGCTCTGCGAAAGACAGTGGTAGGAGGTGTCGGGTTCATCGTTAGTAAAGAATGGGCTTCAAGAATTGCCTATTGCAAGTCCATATATTCTCAAACAGGGGTACTGAACATTCAACTTTCAAGGATGGCCACCTTCGTCCAGGCCTATACTACCACAAGTGCCACCAGCACTGGAAAATCCTTGCACTACACTTCAAGTGCTGGCTTGAAGAGGGAAAAATTTCCTCTCAGTAGAAAGAGTCAAATACCATCCTGCTGTATAAGAAGAGAGACATTGAAAATCTTAAGAACTATCACCCTATATGCCTCCTCTCTAATATAAGTTGTTCATGAAGGCGATTGTGAATCATTTATCCCAACACCTCGACAAGCAGCAGCCTTGAGGGCAGATGGGCTTCACGAAAAACTACAGCACAATAGACCACATTCAGCCTGACATAGGTGCCAGAGCGAGCAAAAGAGTACAAGCTGCCTTTGTGTGTCGTGTTCGTTGGCTACAAGAAGGCCTCTGATAATGCTGAGATGAGTGCAGTGCTGCAGTCCCGCAATAAGCAAGGAGTTCCGGCGCAGTATGTGGACCTCGTCATCAAGGCGAACTCTGGTTGCACTACCAATGTGACCCTGTTGTCATCAACTGTGCAAGTCCCAGTCAAGAAGGGTGTCAAGCAAGGAGACACCAACCTGCCAAAGCTTTTCAAGGCCTGTCTCGAAATGGTCATCAAAGACATTGTCTGTGAGTGGATCAACAGTGACCAACAGTGACCAACGGATTTGCAGATGACAACTCGCTCTTCGCAGCGAGCACTGGTCAGCTACAAAATAGGCTAAGTAAGATGAACACCCGAAGCTCAGCAGTCGGCCTGAAGATTAACCTCATGAAAACCAAGTTCATGGGGTCTGACATGTAGTAAGCCTACATGGGACAGGTGGTGTACATGGGACATGATATTGAGAAGGATATCTCGCACAGAATAAGAGCAGGATGGAGGGCGTTCAACTCGATCAAGGATGTGCTGAACCGGGAAATTACAAGGTTGGACATGCCCACCCATGTCAGCCTCTTCAACAGCACAGTCTTGCCTGGATGCTGTATGGAAGTGTGACCTGGGCAACGGCAAAGCAGGAGGCTCATAACCATGCAGAGGTTCATGGAGAGGTGTATACTAGGAGTGTTCCTGCGAGAGCACATCCAGAACGAAGAGATCAGAGCAAGGAGTGGAGTGAATGACATGATCGAGAAGTACTGGAAGAGCCAGCTAAGATTAGCAGAACACATCACATAGTTCACAGATGACAGGTGGACCCATGCTCAGTGGTACCCGCGCGAATGGAAAAGGACACTCTGAAGGCCTTCATGGAGATGGGAAGATGAGATAAGAATGTGAATGGGACTAATGTGGAAAACACTGGCAAGATCAAGGAAGGACTGGGTGAAATGCTGTCACCAGTGGTGCCTAAATGTCACGCCTGCGACTGGCGCTACAACACACACTCGATCTCAGCCACGCTCAACATCACGAGACGCCGGCGCTACAGATCACACTCGCTCTCAGCCATGCTCGACATCACATGGAAGCCAGTCCGGCAGATCGCACCGTTCTCAACCACGCTCAAACATCACGTGGGACGCCGGCCCTGCAGATCGCACCCGCCTCGGTCACGCTCTACATCACGTGACGCCAGCTCCGCAGATCGCACCCGTTCTCAGCCAGCTCAATCTCCCGTGCCTCCGGCCCTGCAGATCGCTACCCGATCTCAGACAAGCTCAGCATTCACGTGAAGCTGACGCTGCAGGCCGCCACCCGTTCTCCGACACGATCATATCACCAGAGTTACTGCTCAACCACATAGTCTCATTAACCACCCCTTATATATACTCAGCAGTTGACACCTCTCTTTGCTATGCCTCGTATTCACGTACCTGTTCTTTGGCTTTACAAGTCTGCTTCGCTATGTGTATATTACTTCAGATAAAATCTCAGTTCCTTTACTCTCTTCAGTCAGGTTTGTCTCGTCCCTCAACACACGCGTTACAGTAGAGCATAGCCGACATAGATACCACACTGAGGAATCTAGACCCAGCATGGAACAACAGCTTGGGGATCTACGATCTCAGCTGGAAGAAGTCGCTCGTGCCGTCTCTCTGCTTGCAGACAACCAACGCACTTTGGGATCACTGGTTCCTGCGGTAAACGAGCTCTCTCAGCGGGTGACCCAACTGAGTATACCTCCAGCAGCGGCAGTCCTTACAGCTTCGATACCACTTTCTCCCAGCCCTCCTCGTGCGGCGTCCGCTCCTTCACCGTATAAAGTGGCTCGACCAGATAAGTATGACGGAGACCCAGATCGTTGTGAAGGATTTCTGCTGCAATGTGAGCTGTATTTTGTTCACTCACCCCCAGACTCCGATGCAGCACGCATTGCTTTGGTGATGTCTTTACTGTCACATCGCGCACTGGATTGGGCCACTGCCGTTTGGTCGCAACAAGGGGTTGAGGTGAGGAATTATGAACGTTTCCTTTCTGCCTTTCGGTCTGCCTTTCAGCACCCTCGGGAAGGTCGCTCAGCTGGCGAGTTGCTCCTACGGCTACGTCAAGGGTGGCGCACGGCGGCGGAATACGCTCTCCAGTTTTGCACGCTGGCTGCTCAAAGCGGCTGGAATCCATCAGCCCTTCATTCGGCATTCCATCAGGGGCTTCGTCCAGAACTGCGGAGGGAATTGGTAGGATGTGATCTGGATTTGGCTTTGGAGGATCTTATTACTCTGGCGATCCGGATGGACCAGCTCCTGCAAACCCGGCTGGCCGCAACCTTGCGTTCGCCTCTGTCATCCATGACCCAGGATCCCTCACCACCTTTAGAGGACATGGAGTTGGCAGGTACCCCCATCTGAAGAACGCCGTCGTCGCTTCGAGATGGGGCTTTGCTGCTACTGTGGGTCTAACCGTCACCTCCGATCCCACTGTGATCTGCCCCTTCTTGTGGTTCTTCTACAAGGCAAACCGGGTCGAAGAAGCGTACACCCCGGGTGAGTCAAAACCCTCTCATTCCTTCTTTCACCTTGCCGGTTGTCCTACGATTGGCTCACATGGAGCTCTCTCTTACAGCCCTGATCGATTCCGGTGCCCAGGGAAACTTCATCGCTGATCATCTCATCACCCAATGGAATATACCATGCACACCTCTTCTATCTAATCGGCGCATCACTACTGCGGATGGACAGCCTCTTGGCTCTGGATTTCTTACTAAGGTCACTGAACCTTTATGTCTGCTCACCAGTGCTACACATGTGGAATCCATCTCGTTGTTTCCAGTGGCTTCCCTGGCGTACCCCATCATTCTGGGCATTCCCTGGCTTCATCTCCATGATCCTCACATCTCCTGGTCTTCACGAGAGCTCCTCCAATGGTCTCTATTCTGTCAGCAGAACTGCCTTCGTCGTCCTGAGATCCAGATCAATTCCCTACCGGTGACTGACCCCCCTCTGCCTAGCAACGTACCCAGTGAGTATCAGGATCTGGCAGCTGTTTTTGGGGAAGGGACTGTGTCAGGCTTGCCACCTCATCGGGCGTATGATTGTGCCATTGATCTTATCCCAGACGCACCTTTGCCTAAAGCCCGGCTGTATCCCTTGTCGCCGGCCGAAGAGAAAGCTATGCAGGAATATATCACGGACCATTTGGCTCGTGGGTTCATTCGTCCTTCCACCTCACCGGTCTCGGCTGGGTTCTTCTTTGTCCCCAAAAAGGACTCGGGGCTGCGTCCCACTATTGATTACCGGCGGTTGAACCTCATTACCAAGAAGTATGCTTATCCGCTACCCCTGGTTCCAGCGGCCCTCGAATTGCTTAGGGATGCTCAATGGTTTACCAAACTAGACCTTCGTAATGCCTACAACTTGATTCGTATGAAGAAAGGAGATGAGTGGAAAACCGCATTCAGCACCAGCTCGGGACATTATGAATACTTGGTAATGCCATTTGAACTGGCCAATGCCCCCTCTGTATTCCAGGCGTTTATAAATGACGTTTTCCGGGATATGTTGGGGCGTTTCATGATTGTTTATCTTGACGATATTCTAATCTTCTCACAGATCTAGTTACTCACATCGAGCACGTCCGCAAGGTCCTGGAGAGACTTCTGGATCATCATCTGAGAGTGAAAGCTGAAAAATGTGAGTTTCATACTCAGTCTATCCAGTACCTGGGATATGTCATCTCACCCTCGGGTGTGGCTATGGACGATGCCAAGGTAACTGCTGTTCTGTCATGGCCTGAACCCAAGACGGTCAAAGAACTTCAACGGTTTCTTGGTTTTGCTAACTTCTACCGTCGATTCTTCAGGAACTTCAGCAAGATGACAGCCCCCTTGACATCGCTCTTGCGGGACAAGCCGCGAGTCCTTCCATGGCCCACGGGGGCCGCGCAGGCCTTTGCCGCCCTCAAGGAAGCCTTCACTCACGCCCCGGTCCTGGGACACCCAGATCCGGACCGTCCCTTTGTTCTGGAGGTGGATGCTTCATCAGTGGGCATTGGGGCTGTCCTCTCGCAACATCTGGGGGACCCTCTTAAACTACGACCGATCGCATTCTACTCCCACAAACTCACCCAAGCAGAGCGTAACTATGTGTTGGAGTATAGAGAGTTGTTGGCATTCATTGACACAAATTGCTTAGAGATATGGGTAGCGCATTTGGTTGGAGGGTTATAACACATCCATTTTACTGTTTTCACAGATCCCCAAAAACCTGGAGTATATGCGCTCGGAGAATAACGTACTGACACGCCCTGGCAGGCGCGCTGGTGCCTGTTCTTTTGATTATTTTATTTTTGGTTCTCGTTTTTCACTTAACACACTTCCAGACAGGTCGAAGAACGCAAATTTAGTATTAGACGCATCTCCCGCCGTATAGACCTTTGGGCCTCCCCACCCTGTTTTTTTATTGGTTTATTTTGTTTTTTTGAACCTGCAACCATCATGTATATAAGCCTCGTGTGGCTCGGGGCATCCCCACCACCATTGGGACTTTGGAGTCGGACTTGGATGTCCGGCTTTTCATCGTACTACATACCTCGAGAATGTCCCGGTGGTTAAAAGGGGAAAATTTGTGACACCCCGATCCTTACGGTGCATCGACTAATATCTTGGGCTCAGATTTCCCGCTGCTCAGGTCACCCTGGAGAGATCGCACATAGCACCAAATCTTGGCCTGCCCGCTAATGGTGTGAAGGATCTGCCGTGCCGGACGTCATCGCTTTGTGGCCTCATGCCAGATTTATTTTTTTGCGCTCAGGCCTACCCAGACACAACGTACGATTCATTCGGGTTGATTTCTTTTTGGTTTATACCTTTTGGCCCACTCCGGCAAGGACCACGGTCTCATTTTCCATTGCACAGTGGTGTTACCATAGTGCCCTAACAAGATCTCACACTTTCCGATGGATTTGACACCACTTCTCCATCCTCTAGCCCGCTAATAGACTGCTTATTTTGTACCAAGGCAGTGCGTTTTATCCACTGGACAAAATCCCTTCGCTTTCCGCACTGAGGAAAACCCTCTTGAATACGTCTTTTTCGTTCTGTTCGGCATCCTGAGGACATTGTCTCTGATCGGGGCCCGCCATTCACCTCTGCTGTTTGGAGGGCCTTTATGAGAAGCTGGGACGTACCGGTGCAGTCTGTTTTCTGGTATCACCACTGAAATTCAATGGACAATGTGTTTTTAGAGCTCCTAACCAGGAACTGAAGAAATTTTTCGTCTCTATTGTTTTCGCACCACCCGAGGGCTGACTGGTGTCAAATCATTTCCGTGTGCTGAGATTGCTCAAGAAACCTCGCGGCATTTCTTCCACAGGTTCCACCCCTTTCCCAGTGTGTTCTAGGTTTCAGCACCATTCGTGCCATGGACTCAGCCGATTCCGACGCTCCATCAGTGGACGACTGGTTCCGTCGAAGTGAAGAAGTGTGGTGTCAGGTGCATCAACGCATTGGTAAAGCGATCCGGCGTTATCAGAGGCATGCGGATCGGCGTAGGTCGTCTGCTCCTGTCTATCAGCCTGGGGACCGGGTTTGGTTGTCTACGAGGGATCTTCGTCATCTGCAGGGAAGTACCTCACTCTCGCCTCGCCCTTATCGTATCGTTAAGCAGATAAATGACGTGACATACCGTCTCGACTTGCCTTCTCATCTGCGTATATGTCCTACATTCCATGTCTCTCTTCTCAAACCATGGGTCCCAGGACCATTGGACGAAGCAGATCCGGTGGATCAGCCCCCGCCTGACAACCAAGGGGATGCCGGCTCTTTCACAGTCCGCCATCTGCTGGACTCTTGTCGGCAGGGTTCACGCATCCAGTACCTCGTTGACTGGGAGGGGTACGGTCCGGAGGAGCAATGTTGGGTGCTGAGGACATCTTGGACCCGCTTCTCATCAGAGAGTTCCACTCAACTCATCCCGACTGTCCTGCGCCTAGGTCTCGTGGTTGTCCTCGCCGGTCTGCCTTGGGGCCTCGAGTCGTTGAACCTTGCGGGCCCCCCGCCTGTACGAGTCCTTCGAGGGGGGGTACTGTCACGCCTGCGACCGGCGCTACAACACACACTCGATCTCAGCCACGCTCAACATCACGAGACGCCGGCGCTACAGATCATACTCGCTCTCAGCCACGCTCGACATCACGTGACGCCAGCTCCGCAGATCGCACCCGTTCTCAGCCACGCTCAACATCACGTGACGCCGGCCCTGCAGATCGCACCCGCTCTCGGTCACGCTCTACATCACGTGGACGCACCGCCTCTGTTTTAGTTTTTAGATCGCACCCGTTCAGCCACGCTCAATCTCACCGTGGGGGGGGGGGGACTCCGGCCCTCCCGCATTGATCGATACCCGATTTCTCCACAAACACGTCAGTTACATCACGTGACGCTGTACTCTGCCAGGCCGCACCCGTCTCCCGCCACGCTTCATTTCATATTCAGAGTCTGATCAACCACACTGAGTCTCATTAAACACCCACCCCTATATATACTCAGCCCCGTTGCCACCTATCTTTGATTATGCCTGCGTTTCCATCGTACCGGTTCCTTTCGGCTATTGTAATTATTTTAGTCTGCTCTCGACTAGTGTGTATATTCTTCAATAAATCTCAGTTCCTTTACTCTCTTCAGTCCGTGTTTGTCTCGTCCCTCAACACACGCGTTACACTAAACAGCACTTGACAGTCTGGTCTGTGAAGGTGTCAAGGTTGAAAACATACAAACTGGCATTGCGTTTGGTAGTAATTTACATATTAATATATGTATACTTCCGATGTAATACATTATATTACATCAAAAGTTGCAATTGTAAAAAAAAAAAAACAAAAAAAAAACCTGTGGGTTGAGCTAAAGAGGAAAGTGCTCAAGAGGAGCTGGGACCCCTTATAACATGTTATTGGAGGGTCTAAGTACTATTTTATTGACAAAAAATGCAGGGGTGCCAATAACTGTGGCATATGTGGTGTTGTTAAATATAAGTATTTCTTGATGAGGGATTTTATTCTTAAAATGAATTTAATTCAGTTAATGGTTGGATGTGTATCATGTTTTCAGTGCAAGATTAAGTTAATTCACCAAAATAACATCTTTTACTCATTATTACTGGGGGTGCCACTAACTTTGGAGGGGACTGTATATAAGCTTGACCCCAAACTCCCCACCCCAAAACAGAAACAATCTACAGATGCAAATTGATGTCTTTGGAATGTGGAAGGAAACCAGGAGGAAACCCACGCAGATATGGGGAGAATATGCAAACTCAATACAGGCAGCAGTAGAGCCGGGAATCAAACCCATATAAAGTGTTTACTTTTTTATATATTTTACAAGGCTATGTTTTACTTATTTTTAATTGAATCCACACATTTCTCAGGCTACAAGTTTCTTAAAACTCCAAACTCAAACCCATTTATTATACACCCTGGTCCAAAAGCATTAAATCAACCCAAAAAACTCATCTCACTAAAAACGATACACAGATGCCTCTAAACTAAATAATACACCCAGAATCATAAAAGTGAAGAGCACACTGAGTGAGACAGTTTGTTTCATAACACAAATCATTCTTGTCAAAATACAAGCACCAGAAAAGCAGTCACTATACAAACAATTTGTGTGTTCAGAAATCACCCGCTTGTGATCAAAAACAAAACACAAACAACAGCCATTTTCGTTAATGACGTGTAATGTGCAAGCTTACAGCACAATGAATGAATACAAGACATGGTTGTACAGATTAATGTACAAAAACCTGAGGTCAGCAAAGTGGTCTCACAGCAAGAAGGTCCTGGGTTCGATCCCCAGGTGGAGTGGACTGGGTCCCTTCTGTGTGGGCTTACTCCGTGTATTCCCACAGTCCAAAGACAGGCATTAAGTTAATTGATTGCTCAAAATTTTACCTGATGTGAGTATATACATATATATTTATACATATACACATATATATTACTAGCTGTGAAGTAACCTTGTGTATCAATATAAACTTGTGCTTGTCATTAAAAATTAACGAAGCTGATACCAACGTTAAATACACCAAATGAACAGAAACAAAAAAATTGACAGGGTAATAACCATCTAATCAGCCAGCTACAAAATCTTATTTTCACTGCAACTAATGTGCTCCTTTACATAATGTCTAGTGAGTTACACCTGTAGAATAGCAGATCCATGCTCTAGGCAACTCTTGAGCGGTATCTTCACAGGCTCCATACATTTCCACGATAAGACTACTTTGTGTGGATTACCTTGTACTCTCCATTCCTAAGATAGAAAACATCTTCAATTGATTTCAGAAATTACTTATGCGTACACAGATAGCGCTGTGACCATTCGTCTAGGGCTGCAACTAATGATTATTTTAATAATCGATTAATCGGTCGATTATTTTTCTGATTAATCGATGAATCGGGTTAAAAAACAAACAAACAAACAAAACAAAACAAAATTATTCAGAAATATAACATTAAATAACAGAGCAAATAAGTGCTTACAATAAATGAATAATAATAAATTGAATTTATTAATAAATTAAAATAACAAATTAATTAATAAAGAAAAATAAGTGCATCTCTGATGCAAACATTACATACTTGCAAACTCATTCACGCTCTTTCTTTAGGAACTTTGCATTGCAATCCAAAAATGTTAGCATGTCAACATGCTCCTGGCTAAAGGTGTCTCACTTTTTAGAGACTATATTTCCTGCCGCAGAAAATAAACGCTCAGACAGAGTTGAAGTAGCAGGAATAATAGGACTTGGCTAGCCTGGCCAATATAGGATATCTGTCTCTGTTAACTCCATTACTGTCATTATCCAGCTAACAAGCATCAACTGTGCTGTGCCCGTTTGCATAGTGTGAGGGCGCCGTTATGTTTCCTCACTTCAAAATGGAACAACTTCGGGACACTGCGGTGACCCACGCCGCCGATGAGCTCCCTTCATCCTCATCGGTCACCGCAACAACAGCGCAAGTCACCACAACATCCCGAGCCCGTTCCGTTTCGAAGCGAGTAAACATGTTTTCGTTTCGAGGGCTGTATCAGCACCGTGCTGCTCCCGTGCCGGGTCAGATCACTTTTACATGTTTGCATGTTACACATTTTTTAGTTGTGTGAAGCGTGAACTCTTAACGCTAACTTGTTTTGAAGATTCCGCGTTGGCTCCGCCTCGCTCCGTTCAATCGCTCGTGTTTTTTTTTTTTTCCCCAGCGTTGACAAAGTGCCGCAAGTAACGTAAATGATAAGGCGGGGGACACATAAATCATGTGACACAACGAATCGATAATGAAATTCGTTGTCGACACTTTTAATAATTATTATCAATTTTATCAATTCGATGTTGCAGCCCTACATTCGACATTCGAATAAATTATTATAGGAAATTAAAAACTATCTTTTAACTCCGAACAACAACAGCTGGTCACCTCAACAGCTAATCATCGCTGTGAGTCCATGAGCAAAGACGGGAGCAGAAATCCATCATTTATATGTGGATATAAATGTGGACATCATTTATATGTAACTATCCTACCAGTCACGTTTGGACTAGAGACTGTTCAAACTCGGTTTTTATACAAGTTATCTGTGTTTGTGTGTGATTTTCCACTACTCATTTGTAACAAGCTATAAACGGCTTCCGTAACTGTATGTGCCTATGTCCTATTGTAAGTAGTACTCCTTTGTTTGTCCCCGACTACCTGTATACAGTATTCTCTCTAACCTGTAACTATATAAACTGGTTCACATTCAGCCATTTCTGTTTCATCTGGCTGAACTATCAATGCATTTTTGGCTTCCATCAAACAAAAGTATCTGGTTCATCTTACCATCCTCTTAAGTGTTTGGGTTTTCCCCTAAAGAGAGTAGATTGCTGTATGTTCTATTACTTTTGTGAATTTTCATAAATTAAAATGTGATGGTATTCGAGATGCTCTGTAGACTGTAGTCTTTCAATACCAGTAGCATTTCAGGCGTATCTCTGACGCATTTACATACTGTTTGTCCACAGTTTTCTTGTGAAAATACCCTTTATATTTACATTTCAGTAACATAAAAAGACTACCTGTATGTTCATCTCCAGAATAACTGGCACTTTTGGTAAAGAAGAGATCTTGTTCAAATAGAGGTCTAAAATATCATTTTAAGTAGCCTCAACTAACGCTGAAAATATCTAAACTTTAATTGAAGTACACTGACAATCAACATGTCACTAGTACTGGCACCACTAGAAATGACTATGAACAAAATATGGTTAAGGTTATAAATAGGCTGGCTTTGTGGCGCAGTGATTAGCGCGGTCAACTCACAAGTCCATCATCCCCAGTTCAATCCCGACGACCTCAGACACTGCCTGTGTGGAATTTGCATGTCCTCACCATGTCTGCCTGGGTTTACTCCAGGTGCCCTGGATTCCTTCTGCAGTCCAAATACATGCGTTTCATTAACTGATAATGCTAAATATCCCCGATCTGAGAATATATGACTAGTTTTGAAGTAGACTTGTGTAGCAGTGTACCCTTGTGTCTGTCATACAACAACCATTGATGCTGAAAGTGACATTAAATAAATCTAAAAAATAAACAATCATGGTTATACACTTTGATGGTTACAGAAAAGATACATATTCCCACCTTTTAAGCATAAAGACAAGAATGGTTTTAAGCATAATCTGAGATGTTAAGACCCATTGATCCTTTTAATCCTTTTTAGGATTAAGGATGATGGACTCCATAAACTACCAAGAGATTTAAAATGAAAAATCTGGTCAAAAAGTTACAACCTGACCATGGCTGGATCTTCCACTAGCACAGTGAATATGAACATACATACAAATGGAAGTCTCTAATGATTATGAGAGCTTATGAGTGGATAGGATAAAAGATCGCAATATAAATGACAAAGAGTGTAAAGTCTAAATGATTTGCACGTTCTAAATAAGTTCCATGTGCACTGCGGAGCTTCAGTTTATCACACAATGAAAACATTCGAAGCTTTTGTTTTTATGGGCTAATATGAGAAAGTGATTTAGATTTCAGGCAAACTACCAATCTACAAACCAAATATCAGGCTATAAACTATATTGCTGGCATGTGATATGACATGTGGCTAAAAGATGGTGTTCCTGCAATACACCAGAAAAATAGACAAAATGTGTCTTCCAGATAGAAGAAAAACAAACTGCGCTACTACAAAAACATCTGATATTGAAATCATTCCAGTCATGGTGTAAGTGCTTAAATACTGCTTCCCTCATGACATGGCTGAGGATATCAATGAGAGTGCAATGTGAGGGCAATCCCTGTAAGTGTCACCTGACCAGCCTGACGAGGCAGGATATCCATAAATGCACATCTGGAAAATGTAGGAAGCACAACCTGGTCTTCGAGGGCACTAGCAGACCCACACCTAGACTTGTACTCTGGTGTCAGGAAACACACACAGCTAGACTTCAGGTGTCCTTAAGCAGATCTCACCTTTCCAGAGGTGTGATAGAACCAGAGTGTTTCAGGACTGTGAACCTGTACTCTACCAACTGAAACACTCTTTGTATCCCACCTCTGGCAAGGTGAGATGATTTGGTTTCAGTTGCAGTACTCTTCTTGGCACTGTAGTCAAGTTCACATGGTTACTGACACCGAAAGTCTAGTTCTCCTGGTACCAGAGTACAAATCTAGTGCTGGTCGGCTGACAGCGTAAAAAAGTTTTGGTTGACCATGTCCTGGCTCATCTAGTCAGCTGCCTCTTTCTCCGCTGATATCCTTTGGTCTGTTTTGTTAATTTTATTTCTATGCCCAACAAAGGCAAAATCACACAATATGAAAAAACAAAGTGTATAACTAATAGTCCTTGTTCATTGGCATATGTGTATGAATAGTCACTGGTGACCTGAATTTTCATAACAATGATTCAGATAACAGTAAAGTGAAGATTAGAAGTTGGAAATCTGAAGATGGCACAAACATTGGTGGTATTATTGTCACTTCTATCTGCATGAAAGGGCTTCATTCGTCTCTCCAGTGTCAGTTAGGGAGGCACTAGCCAATCACAGCTGTCTCAACTCATATATTCAGAAGTTGCAACATACTGTGTATTCAGAATAATAAGTCTTCATGTGTCTCAGAAGAAGAATGCTTGCCTTCATATCCAGTACTTTGCAAAAGTCTTGGGGCACCATTAGATCTGATGTTTTTGAAATGGTATAAAAAACACATATACTGTCGATGATTGGACCCAAAAATTTAAAACTTGGCTTGGTCACTCCATAATACTCTTTTCCATTGATCTTCATTCCATTGTTTGTTAGCTTTAGCATATCTTAGCCTTTCACACGGTTACCTTCCAAAAAGTGGTTTCTTGGCTGCTACAATTCCAAAAAGACTTATCAAACTTCCTTGTATTGTAGACGGATCAACATGGTATCCAGATAAAGCCCCCAGATGCTACTATTTTTCAAGTGTAATCACACTAAGTACTTGCCATTGTAGCCTATAGACCTTTTATTTTTTTTTTCACATTTCCTGTATTTTCCTATTGTATTCTAATGAACATACTGGGAGATGATTATAAAAGGTCATTACACAATTCCTAAAACAATGGTATATCAAATCTAAAGGTGGCCTATGACTTTTGCACAGTACCATATATAACATTATCTAATTCTGGAATTTCTGCACAAGTAACCAATGACCTAGTCGAATGATTAACATTGTAATTTAGTAAGAATGTTCAGGCTGCACACCAGGGAATTCACTAGCCCACCACTTTGGAGGCCTGGGTTCCAGTTCCAGTACTGCTTTGCTGCTGGGTAAGGCATCATGCAGGCATGTGATTGGTCATGTCAGATAGGGGAGGCCGGATAAGGATCCTGGCGATGCAGCAGTGACTCCTCCCATGCCCTGCAACTGACTAGCATCCATTCCAAGGTATACAGGTACGTGTCACTTAACGTCTACATTACATTTTTTGAAACTGCACGTTATGTGACCTGGACATTGTCTGAACAACATTTTAAATATATACACTTATACTACAGACTATATAGCAAAACTATATGTGATACTGTAGTGTACCAGGTATTGACTAAATGCTAAAGATACTTCAGGGTTTCCCATACACTGATTTATTTAATATCAACACTGACCACCTTTTCTGTTTTTTTTTTCCCCATTTAAAATAGGTGAAATCTCAAACTGTAAAAGTTGTGTGCAGTGCACCGATCCCCCCCTGCTTACACACATTTATGGAAGTAGAAACTGTCTTTGCGGCAGCACAATGCATTTCCTGTTCCTACAACACGAGCAGTTATTTCAGAATTATGCCAAGAACCAACTTGAAGTGTGCGATGAGAAACAAGCACATTTAACTCTGGTGGCTGTGTTGCACAGATCTAGGGTTTTTTCCTCCCCTTGATTCTCTGGTGCGCTGAATTGCAAAGACACAGTACTTCTTACAATGTTTCGTTGCTCAGTGATTGATAGACTTCTTTAACAAAATTTTGACTTGGGTCTCATCGATTGCTCAGTACTTGGCACACTTGCTTAAACTTGAGTCAAGCTGTACTACTTGTTTCAGGTGAAACTTGATTCACGATTCAGTGTGATTCAGTGATGCAATCTCACAATATCTCTCGCTCAGTGAAGATCTCCACTGTTAATTGTGTTTTTCTTTATTTTTACATCTTCAGTTCTGTATTCTTACTGCAAACAAGTCTCCACAGATCCTAAAAAGGTTAGTTACAAGAGCCAACCAAAAAAAAAAAAAACTAAAGGAAACACTGGCTGCAGTTAGCTTAGCAGCTATGCTAGTGCAATGAGTTCACCAATAAAGTATTTTGCTTTTAATTTTCACTTTCAATCCATTACTCACTAAATTACATGAGATTTGCCAACATTTTATTATAAAATAAGCTTTGTGTTAATGATTTTAGAGAACTTAATGTCAATTTAAGTGTTTTAAACTCCTCAGTTCATGATACATTTACAGTAACTTATGGATTTGTCTGAACATATCTTCTTCGTAAATCAGGGAGCACCTCACACAAACAACTCCATTAGACAGTGTGGATTTTCTGGGGGTCTGGAAAAGATTAATTCAAATTACATTGTTCGTTATGGGAAAGATTTGCTCGGTACTGGTCATTTTCGGTTCTCGACAAGCCTTCTGGAATGAAGTAACGACAAGAACAGACGTTACGCAGCGCATACTTGTACATCTATCTGCATCCAGTGAAAAAAATTATTTAGCTAATGCAGTGTGTACACAAATGAGAACGAAATAAATATTGCAAATGAATGTGTAAATATATCTCTCATATATCTCTTTTATACACCTTAATTCTCTGCATCTACAAAAAGTCACCCACTCCAAAACATTCAGTTGCATTCCTTTTAAGACGCAGGTTTACCGAGGTCACAGCATGTTTTCATCAAATTCCTCCAATAATGAGGCATGTTCTGTCAAACACTCTACAGACTAATGATTGAAGCAACATGGCACATGACTACACCCAAGTGGAATTCCAAACGACTAAGCAAGAGCAGAACTAAACACTTGATTATGATGAATAAATAACTCAGTTTACACTGAAAATGCATCCCAGCAATAACACACTCTTTTAAATAACCAAATAGTCATGTTTTCCAAGATGGCGGCACGCACTGGCATAGCAGCTCAGTGCTCTCTTGCCTGTGACTTTTATCTTTTGTGGTTCTGTTTTTTGTTTGAAAGGCAGCACAATGGTGCAGCAGTTAGCGTGGTCAACTCATAGCTATGAGATCCCCAGTTCGATCCCAACCTCGGAATACGCCTGTGTGGAGTTTGCATGTTCTCCCCGTGCCTGCGTGGGATTACTCAAGGTACTCTGGTTTCCTCCCACAATCCGAAAACATGTGTTAGGTTAATTGGTGTTTCTAAATTGTCCTTAGTGTGTAAGTGTGTATGAGTGTCTGAGTGCATGTGTCCTATGATGGATCGAAGCCCTGTCCAGGGTTGTTCCTGTCTTGTGCCTTGTACCGCCGGCTAGGCACCAACTTTCCCGTGGTCCTGACTAGGATTAGAGGATAAGACAGTGAATTAATTAATGACAGTTATTTGTTTGTCAAGTTCATTCTCATGAATCATATCTATAGTCACCAACATCTTACAGTGATGGGCCAAAAGTCATGGGATAGCAGTATGTAACTGATTATGAAGTGGTGTTACCTCAGGGGATGACTTGAGAAAGCCCACACCTGTATGAGTGTGAGGTGTCATCTTGTGAGCGAGGTTGAACGCTGGTCAACGAGCTCATGGCAAGGTGACCTAGGCAAGTTCGAACTAGCTATGATAGTGGGTGCCACTAGCTACTTTAACATTCCTCAATCCACAGTGTCACGTGTGTACCAAGACTATGTCAGATGATGCAGACCCTATGAAGCTGTGGAACCAAGTTGTCAACAAGGCACATTTGCAGGGTGGTGCTGCCATACTGGTGTGGAGTGTGTTGTCATAGAATGAGTCAAGTCAAGTCAGATTTATTTATATAGCGCTTTTTACAATGAAGCATTGTCTCAAAGCAACTTTATAATTTTAGATTATTTTCTAATATCTACAGCCAGTCCCAAATTGAACAAGCGTAAGGTGACAGTAGCAAGGAAAAACTCCCTAAGCATTATGAGGAAGAAACGTTGGCAGGACCAAGACTCAAAAAGAGACCTAAGAAAATCTATCTATCTAAGCAAATAATTCTTATGTGATAGTTAAAATAAAATAATATAAAATATGTATATCAGCATTATGTAGTCCGATACACAGAGTCACTCTAGGATCTTGAGTCTAAGCAGGAAAGTGGCACTCCATCCGCAGCCATGTGGAGGAATGAGAGAGTTACTGGTGGGTCTGAAGCTGATGATTGAAAAAACTTGAGTGGAGCTGAAGCGGATGAACATCATGAACATCATGTGTGAGGATGGAATTGGTACCGGAAACATAAGCTCAGAGAGAAAACAGAAAATGTAATTAGTTATTGATTAAGAGCAGAGTCTATTAACAATCACTGATACCATTTGTAACACGAGACTCCGGCAGCTATAGCAGCATAGCTAGAAAGAGGAGAACCAGCAGGTAACACAGCCAAGAGGGATCACATGAGACATCAGCAACCCCTTGGGAGGCAGAAGACAGCAACTCAACGTCCCCGATTACCACAAATCTCTTTGACTATGAACCCCCAGCTCTGCCCTTAGGCTAAGGCAAGGATGCACAAGTCAAGATCAAGAGGACCAAAAGCCCAGCCCAGCCGGATCGCCCACCTGACACTCCCGGCTAAAAGACAAGGCATGACAAGGCAGGCAGGCCAGACATGACTCCAGACTCCGGCCCCAGTGACCCAAGCCATGCATCCCAGTCTAAGTCTAAACAAAAGCCTGCGTAAATAAGTATGTCTTTAGCCTAGATTTAAAAATTTGGAGAATGCCTGAGTCTCGAACTAAAGTGGGCAATTGTTCCATAATTGGGGGGCCATGTATGAGAAAGCTCTTCCCCCTGCTGTGACTTTGTTAATTCTAGGAACTTAAAGAAGTCCTGCATCCTGTGAACGAAGTAGACGAGCTGAATTGTAAGACTCTAAGAGTTCACTTAGATAATGTGGGGCCAGGCCATGTAGAGCTTTATAATGTATAAGAAGTATTTTGTAGTCAGTTTGGAATTTAACTTGTAACCAGTGTAGTGATGATAGAACAGGAGTGATACGAACAAATTTTCTAGTTCGAGTTAGCACTCTGGCAGCTGCATTCTGAACTTATTTAAGTTTATTTATAGATTTACTAGAGCATCCAGTAAGTAAGGTGTTACAGTAATCCAACCTTTATAAATGCATGAACCAGTTTCTCTGCATCATTGAAAGAGAGGATATTTCTAAGTCTACCAATATTACGTAATTGAAAGAAAGCATTTTGACTGATGTTGATAATGTGCGCATCAAGGAAAGATCTGAATGAAATATGACACCTAAGTTTTTTACAGATGGACTGGGCAATGCTGAACAGCCATCCAGATTTAGAATAGATGTAGCCAACCTGTTTCTCACAGCCTTGGGTCCCACTAATAAAACCTCAGTTTATCTCAGAGTTAAGTAAGAGAATATTAAATGACATCCAATCTTTTATTTCCTTTACACAATCCTCAAATTTGTTGATTGTAAGGCCATCATTTGGTTTGGTCGATATGTACAGCTGTGTATCATCTTCACAGCAGTGGAAACTAATGCCATGTTTATGAATAATTGAGCCTAATGGCAGCATGTACAGAGAGAATAAAAGCGGGCCAAGCACAGATCCCTGAGGCACGCCATACTTCACTTTTGAGAGCTTAGAATGTAGATTATTTACATACACAATCTGGTAACGGTCGGTCAACTAGGATTTCAACCAAGAAAGCGCCAATCCCTTAACACTTACGGTAGTTTCTAGTCTATTCAGTAAAACACCATGATCTATAGTGTCAAATGCTGCACTTAAATCTAACAGAACAAGAAAAGAAATACATCCATTATCTGAGGACATTAATAAATCATTTAGTACCCTAATTAATGCTGTTTCAGTACTGGATTCAGTAATGACAGGGCCTGAATCCAGACTGAAATATTTCATAAATACCATTACTTTGGAGGTAACTACAGAGCTGCTGATAGACGGCTTTTTCTAAGATTTTGGAGAGAAAAGGTAGATTTGAAATTGGTCTATAATTAGATATCACACAAGGGTCAAGGTTGGCTTTTTAAATCAGTGGTTTAATAATGGCACACTTAAAGGATTTGGGCACATAACCAAAAGTAAGGGATGGATTTAAAATGATTACCAGTGGCTCTATAATACCAGGTATCACTTATTTGAGTAAACGAGTAGGAATTGAATCTAATAAAAAACGTTAATGACTTAGACCAGCTGATCATTGCAGATAGTTCAGTATTAGTAAAAGATTCTATTCTTGATTTACAGCTAATTAAACAGATGTCTACACTAGTGTTGCATCTGGAAAGTTGCTGAATGGTTTCATCATGTGATTTTACTTTTAGTGAGAGCATGCTTATACTCTGCCATGCTACAGGCAATACCTACAGGCAATCTTAAATACCTCCAACTTACTATGTCACCACTTACGTTCTAAGCTCAGCACTGATTGCTTTAAGGTATAAGTGTGGTCATTATACAATGGTGCTAGCCTTTTTTTCCCTAATACGTTTGACCCTAGCAGGAGCAATCATATCCAGGGTTGTGCAAAACACACATTCTAATTGGTCATTTACACACTCAAGATGATTGATCTCCATAGGTGTGTTAAATTTTAAGTCTGGTAGGTTATTAATAAATGCAGATGGAGTAGCAGATGTAATAGTGTGATAACAAGGCAGCAGGATTTTATTTATTAGAGATAGCTCAAATACTAAAGATAGTTATCAGAAATCAAATCATTTTGTGGTATAACATCAATGTTATCTATATTGATACCAAATATTAATATTAGATCTGAAGCATAATTACAGCAGTGGGTTGGTCCCATCAGATTCTGAGTGATACCCATGGATTCTAAGACGGACTCAGAAGCAGTTTTATGTGCATCATGCTCATTGCCAAAGTGAATATTAAAATCACCTACAATTAAAGCCTTATCTGTTGAAAGTACTAGGCAGGAAAGAAAGTCAGCAAATTCCTGAAGAAATTCTGAATAAGGACCTGGAGGGCGGTAAATAGTGATAAGCTGAAAAGAGTTACTTTTTGACTTCAATAACAATGGATCAGTCACATTAAGAATCAGTTTTTCAAATTAATTAGCCTTGTAATGGGATTTAGTGATAACACCTATCTTTTTGTCAAAAATTGTGGCTATGCCTTCCCCACGACCATTAGGATGAGGGTGATGAACTGTATCCAGGAGGTGAGGCTAAATATTCATCCAACCTAATCCAAGTTTCAGTAAGACAGAGAGCGTGTAAGCGTTTATCAGTGACAACCACTGCTTTGTTTGTAGGTGATCTAATCTTAAGTAACCCCAACTTTAGTCTAAGGATTGTTATTTCTATGGGAGCTATGTCTGTTTATACTAATGAAATTATTAAAACAGACTTTTTGAGTGCGTTTATGTTTAGGACAGATGCGGCTAACAGACACAGTTTCAATAATGTGAGTTCAGGAAGACGGTGCTGATCAGTGGATGCATCACTGAGGAGGGTAAACCTGTTGGACACGTGAACAGGTAAAGAGTGGTGCTCTCGTGGGCTAGCGTTACCACTACATCACCGAACCGTCACCCACTTGCCCTGCTGTGAGGGTGCCACCGAAGCAGTGACACTAACTACACCTGTGGCATCCAGATCTGCTAAGCTAAAATCTGAGCTAGGATTCTCTAATGTCTGGATACGTGCCTCTAAAACTACAATCTGCTCAGTTAGACTAGCTACAAGCCTACACCTATAACAAATCAAATTTAAGTTAATGATGGAGGAAGAATAACTGAACATCCCACACTTGGCACAGTGAACAAGTGCAGCAGAAGCCATGTCAATACAATTAATTAATTAAAGGTACTTAGCTTCGGGTGGTGTTGTGGGGTGCCGATTGAAGATATTCAGCAGATGGTAAGCTGCACCCAATGGTTCAATGCACTTCTTGATTAAAGCATCAATGGAAAGTTAATACAAATAGTCACAAAAAACTAAGTCCCAAAAAAAAAGAAGGTGGGAAAATGCTGTAAAAAGTAATAAAAAAATACACT